>JADLZK010006639.1:0-64151 GCA_015847255.1 Hyparrhenia diplandra
CAACATCTCCACATGCTCAGTAAAAGCCGCACGACGGTCTTCAAGTATTCTACCCTCGCAAGCTAAAAACAAGATTCTGAGGACACAAGAGAAACAGGGATAGCCATGATATCACGAGCCATAATAGACGTAATTGGATAGGATTGCTTGTGATCACGCCTACCAAAGAAGTATGTCAAAGTTGGGGTCACCCCATGGCACAGTGGTCACATCCGCATAAGTCAGTAAGCTCATTTATAGCACCGTGATGAAGTAGATGGAGTAGAGGAGGAACTGGCTCAAAGATCCTCCCCCATCTCTGCTACTGTAACTGTGCACTCGGAATCACAGCCTCGAGCCCCTTCTAGAATTAGCACTAGAAGAACCATACTTTTGCCCCGATACTTGAAAACAATCGTCGACTCATCTTTCACATCACCATAAACATAAACTCGTAATCGATCCAGCTTGCCTTTTACCAAGAAGGTCTAGGGTTATCAAGAACCCTTTCATCTTACCTCTAGGATCAAGAATGGTTGTAAAAGAATAAAAGCAGAGAATGTTATCCCCAATATTTTAGGAATTTCGAGCTTTCATAGGCCTTGCAACATTTTTTAAAATGTTCATTATTCTCAGCCTTCTTTCGTGTGTTCAAAGAATGTCAATCAATTGATGCAAAGCAAGTGGAGCAAGAGGGATAGTATACACTGTAAAAGAATGACAAAGGGACTCATAAAATACTTTCAAGAATTTAAAACATATGTTCAAAGAACATACCAATGATTCACAGCTCAATAACTCAGATCCATAATTAGAGTTAATGAACACAAGAAACACTTCTTTTGTATGGTAACAAATGTCTAAGCATCAAGTAAGTAGAATTCCATCTAACATCCATGTCCAAGCCAAATTTCCTAGGTGTCATACCTCTAGCAATACGTAAATCTTTGAATCTCTAGCTAAGTAATGGATTTGGACAAAGGCAAGTGTATTAGTTTATGGTTGCGATCTCGAGGCATCAATTTCGCAGCAAAAAGTAAGTTTTGATGCTTATATTTGGAGCCCGGTTAAGGACATAAGTGATTAGAGGGAACCATGATTTCTTATGCTCCGTGATCTCTCAACCTATATGTGCCTTAGCCGCTGGTTAAGTTTTTATGAAGATCGAATCAAAAAGTCACATGAAATGATAAGTCATGTCATTATTAATATATATAGTGCTATACAAAGGGTTCTATAAGGTAACTGGAATAGGTGAAGCCAAACCAACCCTCGCCACAGTACTCAAATGACTCTAAATGAACTCCACAACACAAGTCGTGAAAGGTTCATGTTGAGTATTTACCTCAAAAATGTTCAATGGCTTAAAACCCTAGTTTAAAGAGTTATTAAGTTGCTCGCTTTGACTAAAGTGGAATTATATTTTCTGGGCAAGATATGAAGTTTGACCTTTAAGTGAAATTGAGATTTTTGAGTAGTACAACAAATGTTATTTTTGGGGTCAAGTCGTGATTCAGCTCCTAAGTGCCTCAAATACAACACTCAAGTTGAAAGAAAAGGTTAAACTCGTGGACTTAGAATTTTTCTAAGTCTCGAATCGGCGTCCAACACTGGCCGACGCCTCGCTTCTCGAAATTTTGCTAAGTAACTTGAGTTGGACCAAAAATGAAGATTTGAGTTTATGCTTTGAGGAACGACTATATCAAAAATTTGGGATCATTCGGATGTAGTTTGACAAGGTCTTGACATGTTTTTCTCGATCGTTATTAACATGTCGACATTGTCATGTTGGCATATGATTATATTCTAATCCGTGCGCCTTTATGGCCAAAGTGTCTTAACAAGAAATGTAGAGTATTCTTTTGGAGAACTGAATGTCGCTTTTTGGCCCATCTCCACCCTCGCCCGAAATAGCCCAAAACGGCACCAATAACCGACCCACATGGACACATGTCAAGTGTTCGATGGAATGCTTCAATGGAATGCTCAAGCGCTCCGAGACGTGTCCGCAAGTGCGTGAGGCGCCCACGCCATTGCCGCCATCGTTCCCCCACCTCGTCGCGCCGCGGCACATGGGGCATCGCCGTCGCGAGAGGTCCGTAGCGACTTTTTTCTTCCTCCCTCGCCTCCTCCTCCTCGCTCTTTTCGGCTCTCGCGCCTCCGGCCGACGCTCGCCGGCGACGCCCGCCATGGCGAGCCGCTGCCTCTCCATCCCAACCACCACCCACCGCTCCGCCTCCGTAGTGCGCCCCGACAGACCGCCCCTCCCTTTTTCGCTCCTGCCCGCCCTCGCCGCGCTTCGCAGCCGTCGGCGCTGCACAGTCAGCTACCGCCACCGCCAGCGCCGTCCCGCTGGCACGCTAGGCCAGCGGGTCGGGCCGGTGCTACCATGCGCGCGACGGCAGCGGCCGATCTCGTGCGCCGCCGTGCATGGGCCGTGCTACCGCGAGCCGCCGGGCCGAGCCAGCGTAGCGCCGCCGCCGGCCGATTCCCGCCCCAAGGTGTCCGTGTAGAAGAAGAAGAGAGGAGAAGAAATGAGAAGAAGGTAAAGCGTAAAATTCCAAAACCTGTGGAGCTGTGTGAGTAAAGATTTTAACTCACAAATAGTGCTTTTGTATCTCGCTCGTAATTTCGTAAAAGTCTAGGGGTTAAGAAAAGTTCCCAGCCGCCCGCACGCATTGGGCCGCCTGCTCCGCCGGGCTCCTCGATAGCCAGTCGCGATCAAGCAGCCACGCCAGCCTCGTCGAAGTTTTCGCCCAAAGTTTTTGGTTTCCGAAATTTGTTTTATCAATTTGTATTGATTTGAATAGTGATGCATTTTGTTATTTTCATATAAATTCAAATTTGCTTATAAATTCTAAAATTTTGTATAGCCTTTTCATGATGTCCAGTATTTATGAAAATTTTGAAACTTTGATTTTGAGTAGTTCTTGCATGTTTTAAAAATACAATCTTTAATTGAAAAAATGCATCTTTCCATGATTTTTAGAAAATAAAATATATTTCCAAAAATTCATGAAAATTTATTTGGTGCCATTTTATGCTATGATCTATCTGTACAAAAGTTTGAGATCATTTTGGCAAAGTTTATGTATTTGTTATTTTATGCTTTTATTTATTTTATGTGTTATATAAAATTGTTTAGTGACTAATTACTTAGGTTTTGTGTGACTTTTGGGTTGTTTTGTGAAACTCTGATCATATCATAATCAAGTGGTCCTGCAGAACCCTTAGGCAATGGAGATGATATCTTTTATAGAGAAGTTCAACAAGTTGGTTTTGTTGGGTTGCAACTTTATCGTGAAGGAAAGTTGTACTCAAGTTGTTATCATTTCATGCATTCATCAAGCATCATGTTTACAATTCCATCATGTTAAACATGCATCATTATTACGTAGTGTAAAACGGTGGCGATGTGGTTTAATGCATGACCAAGCTTTGGAGAAGGTGCATCCAGCCCGAGGTGTTGGTGTCAAGTGTGACGCGGGTGGTCCAACTGAATCTAACTTTTCCCGCAATACAAAAAGCCCCTGCATTTAAACCCTTCTTGATGTTTTAAAAAATTTTATATCACTTATGTCTATGCTATGTTGCATTAAGTTATTAGGAGTTGAGTAATAACCTAATTGCTGCATTACCATCCTTGTTTATTGTAATACCATCCTTGTTAACCGCTTTTATTTCGAAAAATGCTTAGTGAAGCTTAGCCCCCGCTAATTAGTTGCTTTTTCATCAAAAATGTTTTTATTTGAGAAGATGGTACCGCTGGGAAAGAAAGAGATGTAGCGATGAATTTGAGATCGGACGGGACGTAGGTTGAAAGCCAAGGATACCTAGCCGCTTTGTCCCCCGTTGGTCGCTTTTAAGGACCGGCCCCGCTGTTTGGCTTGTTAAGTTCGGGGACTTTTGAACGATGCTTTAGTCCTTAGTCAATGGCACGCCCGGACGGCGTCACCCCGTGTCGACGAAACTATCGCCACATACCCCGGTAAGCCCGGCCCGGGTGTGTCAAATCGAAACGACAACCGCGCATCGGAGGGAGAGATGGCGGAGTAGCATGTACCTACCCTACCGTCAAACTGGCTATTAGGACGGGGTGGAGGTGGAGCACGTGCTCTCGGTGGCGGCGGACCCAGCCCCGCTTTGACCTAACCGAGTGAGGGCTGATATATGCAAGCTTAAGTGCTACATATGTCGCGGTGGTTAGGATCCCCTACCGGTATAATCGATTCATGAATCGCCGTTGCTTCTCGGTTATGGAGACCCGTTTTCCGCCCATTCATCGTAGTAAAATGATGGAATATGTTTTTGAGGAAAGAGAGTTGGAATAAGAAAGATATGTTTGCTCTAGAATAGATAATCTAGAGTATATGAGCTACTAATCAATTAAAAATATTGAAAGCAAGGATTCACTTATAGTAAGCTTTTCTCGCAAAAAAGAGTTCTTGATTCTGCTAAAGCCTTGGCCTTGACTCCTAAGACCAAAGATTCCCAGTCTTCCCTCTTTTCCTTGTCGTGTTAAGTCTTGCTGAGTACTCCCGCATCAGGTTTGTTAACCCCTTGTTGCGTGTGTTGGACTGCCGTTGCCCAAAGTTGTGCCTGCGCTCCTATTAAGACCTGGATGTCTCTTTAGTTTTACTCATCTTCCGCAATTTAAGTTAAGTTTGCTCAAAGTAACTTACCCAGTACTTTGTAAAATTAATGTAATATTCCCAAGACTCCGATCTATATTTTATAACAAATGTTGTAATGTTGTAGCTACTCCTTTGTTGATCCCGGTATGAGTTACCAACAGGCTTCTAAGTTATTATTCCGTGTATCTCACGTGTCGTGAGGTCTTTGGGACAATGACAAAAGTGTGGGCCCGGTAATTAGGAGGTTCCGTCACACACGTGATTCCATTGTGGTGGTAGCGGTGCCATCAGTGGGATTGATGCGGTCACGGGTCAAGGTCCAACGTTGTGCGCCCTTTTATTCTGTGAAAGTGACGGCTGATGTGATTAGCGTGAACAAGCGGCCATTGTCGACTTTTCGCGGGGAACGGTTAATTAATAGGGAGTGGTTTGTTCTCCTGGCATGTAATCCGAGTCATTTTAACACACGTTTCCTGACACGTAGAGGACATTAGGTGCAGCACCGAGTCTGTGAGGGCGCGTTGCAAATCCTCGTGCCCCTACACAAACATCGGAACAATAAAATCTCTACATGATCTATAAAGTAATTTTTACGAGCCACTTCGTAGCATTCGTTTCTTTATTGGCGTTGTGCCAGGTCCACTGCCACCAAACTCTAGAGTCAGACAGCTAGCCATCGTAATTTGGCCGCTCGGCTTTTTGAGATGGGGGTGGCCTAGGGTGGAGGGATGACAAAAGCTAATGTGGTTGTGTTACACATTTTTGCTTGTGGGTGAACCCAGGAAGGTATCAGAGTACATGCTATCATGTCAGCAACAACAACTCCACAAACTCACTACGGCAAGGGCGGACCAGGAGGAGTGGGCCTCGACATGAAGGGATAAGGAGGGGATGCCAAGCCCAACCTAAGGACGGTTGGCCCAAAGTGGACAAACTAGTTACTATTTATAGTGAACTTCTATGAGGGAGGGCTATGAACCATTTGTATCAACTCACTTTTAATTCAAATTCTTTTCACTCCTCTCCCAAGCAATTCTTCCTTCCTCCTCTGATTTGCATCTGACTTCTACTAACAAAATAGTTATCCATGTCATCCAAAAATAATCCTAAATATAACTTTACGATCTTCAATGTCATATGGCGCTAAGAATGAAATAGAATACCACTTTTTCTCTAGAGTATGAGAATGCTTTTGTAAATTTGTATTCAATTCAGAATGTAAACCATGAATTTGGTAGTAGCCGTGAGATTTTTTCATAGCCATGTCAGCTCCCTCATGGCATGCTGAAACTCCTAGTTACTGTTGCCTCGTGGATACAGATCACTTCTATCCATCCGAGGCGAGGTGTCGGTGACCGTGATGGAGCCGCAGAGGCTCGGCAGTTGTTTGCGAACCATACGGAAAGCATGTGGACGCCGCTTCGGAGCCCACCGACGGTGAGGACTACGCCGCCTGCCGACGGAGGTGACGACGATCGGCCCGCCGACAAGACTCGCAGGTTTTTGCCGCCAGCCGACGGCGCCGCTTATGGGGCTGGTCGCGACGCCTATCGCGATGCTAGAGCAAGCCAAGCTGTCTTGGGAGGCACATCATCTACTGCGCTGTGGTGGAGGTCGCTTCACAACCACCGGGTTACCATAGGTGGGCCGCCAAAGAACTACTGTTGCTAGAGCCGACCACCTACGTGCGCCACCGCTGCTTTGGAGAGAGTACCTGGAGGAGGGCATGGGGAGGCTGGCTTTGGAGGCAACCAATTTAATAAGTATTCCGTAAAACAAAACACCCAAGAAGTTAGATGACAAAGGGATCGAGCGCGGATTTGATCGGGTAGGCGAGACCGAGCGGGCATCACAGTCGATTGAAGTGAAGATCCATATTGCCACATCCATTGACACGAATAACCCCACACCGTGAAGTCACGATGAGGATCAAAGCAACGCAAAAACTAAACTTGAAATTAATAACAATTTCTTATAAGCAAAAGAGCATCAAATACTCACCAGGTTCTCTATTGAATCCATTTCAGTCTCACATAACTAGGCAAAAGCATGAAGTTCAAGTTTGAAATAAAACAAAACTACTTTTACTTTAATGTATGGCTTATGCCGTGGCCACCATTGTGTGCGCCAAGACGGTTGATTATTCTCGATTTGGGCGGTTTGATGGATGTGGGGTTAGTTCAAATCTTGATCGATGGGGGACCGAATCATGGGGTTGGGGTTTTCACTTCAGACGACCAATGGGAAAGGACACGCTTGGTTCCCTGGTGGTGTGGTGGTGCGATCTAATGGCATTGATGCGGTCAACGGTCAAGGTCCAACATTGTCCACCCTTAATTATGTGACAGCAAATGGGGTTCGATGTGTGATTAACGTGAACCAAGGGCCATGCTCGACTTCAAGGCGGACGTGGTTAATTAATTAATAGGAGGATTTGTTCTCCTGGTAGGATCAGAGTCGTTTTAACATACGTTTCCTGACAGGTGGACAATTGATGCAGCGCTGAGCGCGAGGCGCGTCGCAGCCTTCTCATACCCCTACGCGAACTTGTGGGCAAAATAAGACGGATCAACAATAAAATATTTCTGCATGATGTATAGCTATAGCAAGTTTATGAGCAAACCCCTGTCAGCATCTGCTCTTTTATTGGCTTTGTGCCAGCCAGGTGCTCCAGGTCCACTCCCACCAAACTCGAGAGTCAGCCAGCTAGCCAGCGTAGTTGGCTAGGGTGGAGGGATGACAAAGCTAATGTGCAGTGGCTGCGCTACGCAGCTTTGTGGGTGAACCCAGCCAGGTACGGGGAGGTCGGGAGGAGATGGTATGAAAGAGGAGGCCTTCCGGTCAGTCGTGCCGTATGACCGAGGGGCCAGAATATGAACCTAGCCAAAACGGCAGTAGCAAAGCAAGTGTATTGGTGGCGCCATCAACCCACTGACGCCTTCAGCACATATCCACCACGTACATCTCGACTCATCATCGATCATCCAGGTTCGTGAACGTGACAGAGCCCCATCGATCGTGGGGGCTTGCTCGGTAAGCTTGGAATAACTAACCTCACCGCTGGAACACACATGGCCGAAGAATAATCGTATCGTCACCACGCACCGCACCGTGACGGACGGGACGAGAAATAAATTGACCGTGGACATTTATGCGTGACGGAGATAGACGCATGCGTCTCGCCTACACTGTAGAATTTATTGTGGAACGAACGCACGCGGCCGCACGTACCGGGTGACCGTGAGTGTGCCTGCCAGCCCGCTAACCACACAAAGCTTGTGGGCGCACGGCGCCGGATCTCGACGAATGTCCCGCGCGACCGCCCAGCACCAGAATCCGCAGGGCAGGAGCTCCGTGACGAGTGGGCCGGCCGGTCGAGGCGTCGCGTGACGCTTGATCGGTCGACAGCGGCAGTAGCCTGCCGGCCGGCGAGCGGCCCCCTCGAGTACATACGTCAGCAGGTGAAGCGCACCCGCGAGGAACCGGACGAAACGTCGGCTTTTCGCGCCGAGGAGAGTGATAATTGAGGTGATGGCATAATTGGAGCCGTACGTCGGCCGTCGTCGGCCCGTCGCAGCGGCATGCATACAACGTGTGTGCGTAGTTGTGGCAATTATTTCTTTTCTTTTAACAGATACTAAAACACTGTCAGCGATATGTTATAGATAAAACAAAACATGAAGTATATATATGGTACAATCGACATTATCAGGAAGCAAATAAGGTAATTAATCAATACTACTAATCCAAGAGGTATGCCAAACGTGACGCCAGGTATATCTGTGTGCACCACCGACCATTCAAACAGTGTAATAAAAGTAAAACCTATGGCACCGTACGTCTATCGTCGTGGTGAACTGATCATCGTCGTAGCGCGCGATCGAGGCTCTTCTAGACTGAGAGAGCAACATTTTATTGACTACTACATTGCGAATTTTAGTGGCACATCATCATCAGCAAATAAGGAGGAAGCTAGCTCTCCCATCTCACTCAACTCATAAACGTCCCAACGAACAGATCAACAAACGACGACGCGTTGGAGGCGTGGTTGGGGCAATCGATCGTCAACCTTTTCATTGTCAACTACTGTTCCAAAAGAGAGGAATAGTATAAGTACAATAATCGAATACAACTACAATGGTATACGAGTAATAAAACCTTTAAACTCATCGGTCGGTCGTGTCCCGGTCAACCAAATGATAAAGATAATAGAAAAAAACTGGGAAGCCAAAACGAACACCCCTCATTTGCTTCGACCAGCAGAGATCGTCGAGGGGCTACGCCGCCAAGGCCGCCCGCCCCGACGCGAAACCCGACCGCCATATCTGAACCGAACGTGGCCGCAACCCGGCAACCGCAAGTCCGGTAACGGCCCGAACGCGGCACGGCGGCGGCCAGCCTTTGATCTGATCGCCTGATCCACACCCACCCTCTGCGCCTGCGCCCAGCTTCTTTCCTTATCCCCAAAGAAAAATGAGCCCCAAACAAACGCAACGGCGTATGCGCAAAGTGGTAGATGCGCGCGGCGCGCACACACGCATATGGCACCTTCCAATAGCAACGCTACGCCCCCGCGGTCGTGGTCGCAGGCAGACGAGACGACAGCTACAGAAAGTCCAGGTCCCGCGGGCCGCGACGCGCACGTCTCCTGCCCAGGACTGACCTGGGCGCCCCTGCCCCGCCCTGGACTCGGCTCGGTTCGGAGACGGAGACGCAAACGACACGTACGCACGACACACGGGGAGACCTGACCCGGTGGGAAACCGAACACGGAACGGAACACCTCAACCCCACCTGGCGGCGTGCGCGGGGGCTATGTGCCGCGGCCCTCCGCCTCCCAACCTCCCCTCCTCCGCGCTCCGCACCGCAGCAGCAAAGTTTTAGCTAGTTCTCCTCGCAAACAGACCGATTCCACAAGGCAGAGAGAGAGAGGGCACACGAAGTCGCCGCCGTCGACGATCGTGCTCGCTCGTCGTCGCGTTGAGAAGACACAGAGAGAGATTTGCAAAGTGGGAGGAGTATAGGCCATGTCCAACGTTCCTGCACCTCCCTCCGCGACTCCTCCTCACCGTCTTCCGCCTCGCCATCTCCAGCTCCGATCCCGCCTTTCTTTCCCTCTAACCACCAGCCCCCAACAAGTTCCTTCGCTCGATCGCTCTCCTTGTTCTCCCTCAATCGAGCAAGCAACAAAGCTAGCAAGAGCTCCTAGCTCGGATCGGATCTGGTGACGACGACGATCATGCTATAAAGCACCACCACCAGCAGCACCAGCAGCAGATGGCGGTGGCGGCGCCCAAGGGGGTGCGTGACGGTGCGCGTGGGGCTGAAGGGGAGGAGCAGCGCCGGTTCGCGGTGCCTTTGGGCCACCTTGGCACTCCGCTTCGGCGCGCTGCTGGAGGAGGCCGAGCGAGTACGGCTTCCGCCACCAGGGCGCCATCGCCATCCCCCCGCGCGTCGACCGCTTCGTCCAGGTCGAGCACCTCATCGGGACAGGACCTCCACGGCACCTGCGCCCAGCAGCACCTCGTCGACCTTCGACGGCAGCGCCGCCTGCCGCGGCGCACCACCACCTCCACCCGCACCTTCCGCCGCGCTTCGTCGGCTGCTTCCGCGCCTCGACGATCGATTTACGGTCCGGCCGGCCCGGCCCCCTGCTTGTTTTGTTGGATGAATTAGCCTCTTGTTTGCTTCGTCCTCCCTCCCTCCTCCCTCTTGTTTGTGATACGAATACGGTTGATTGATTTATAGACATGGGATGGGAGGTCGATGCATCTAGCTAGGTGTGTTAACGATGATGACGAAAAATTTGTAGATATGGTCGATCTCAAGTGTAAAGATTCGTAGAGAGTGATGATGTTCATCTTTTAGCCTTGTTTTAGCTTTTTTTCCTTTACTTATACGTCAATATATACTTTTATAATACGTACAACTATGCTCTGCAAATTTGTTCTACTACTAGTTTTGTTCATGTAATTAAATTACCTTCTTTTTGCACAACATATTAGTATATATATAACGATTAATAATAGTTCATCTCTCAAGTGGCCATCAACAAACGCGTTCTAATTTGCATCCGATTCGATAAGCCAGCTAGCTATCAAAGACTCGCTTTCCTATCAAGCCTTGAGGACGCTTTCCCTATCAAGCTTCTCTGAGGGATATCTGATACCGAGTAGTATTAAGCAGAGGAAATTGATCGTGAGCAATCTACATAATAATTAGCAAAAGATTCACAAAAATAGTTTTACAATAATGGAAAAGTCCGAGTGTTTTTTTTTTGAGACACGAAAAGTCCGAGAGTGTTTGGGACGACAGCTCAAAAGTGATATATCATATATGTGCCCCTCTTTTCAATTTATTCGGCTGTCCACCTTTTGATCGAGCATATTATATTCCACTGTAATATCCGGAGCATGTACACATTCTTGTGTCCGTGTCGAAATGGCATATATATATTGCGAAAAATGGTAGTATCATTCTTCAATCACCACACCATCTTTTCTTTTTGCAGTAATAGGTCCTTTTTTTGCGATTCGTGAAGTAATATTATGTTACTTGAAAAAAAGTGATTTAGATATTTATTTTCTGTCTAATCGCATTTGCTGGCTGATCCCCAGATGTAGTCAACTGAATGAAACAAGGGGCCAAGGGGGAAATTGCAGCAGATCATGATCATCACAGAGATAATGCAAGACTTGGAGTCCTCTTCCCATTAAAATACGATTCAACTAGAATTGACTATGAAAGTTGATTGCCGATTGATATAAAAAGGCAATACAAGGGACTTTTGTAGTGCTTTGATGTAGCTAGCTAGGGTTTGTACTCTTCGAATTCGAACTCGCTAGGGTTGGATAAGCATGCTAAAAAAACGATTCAAAGGCCCCAACCACTGAATGAAAGCAACTCCACGAATTTCAACAAAGTAATCGCAGCGCCACAAATGCTATTAGCTTGGGCGAAGTCCTCGCGCACGTTTATTAATTGGTAATTGATGCTTTTTTTGTGAATGAAATGATAATTGATGGTGGTTGATGTTTGACGACGCATGAGGCCGTTGGAAGCATCGGGTTGATCAGAAATTACGCACACCTACCAGCTCCGTCGTCTTGACTATTGAATCAACTGCGTGCAGCTGGCTTGGCTGGCGTAGTGGAGTCGAAAGTCCAAGGCCACCTCGGTGTGTTTGGAGAAGATTTCCGGAAAATTCGGTGCAAACTAAAAGTGCCAGCACGCAATGAGTATGCACAGAACCTGACAAAAGCCTTTTTCCCACTAAATCCGCCATGGACATGTGAGTATTCGATCTTGGTTTCGACTCTGTCCTCTTTCTGGGCTCTGAGGAAAGACTGAAATTGATCAGGGACTCATTTCAAGGACAAAAGAGAAGGAGGGCAAATCTAATCCTCACCTACCCAAAACACAAGCATGCATGGTTTTAGGGAGAGTACACTTATGTAGACAACAATTAGCATACCTTACTATTAAGAGTTCGCATCACCCCTCTGTTCGCCTGAAACTCAAAAATGGTTGTGTGTGTTAGATGGCTTCTAGATTCTACATGGATTTTTGCCAATTCTTCATTGTTGTAGTTTTGCTTGAAAGCTCATACTTGCTTACTGACTGCTTAAAAACACCGCAGAATTTTGGCAATTTTTCTTTCTTTGACTTGTCGGCATGAAATTAGCCAGCAAAGGCAAACAAGTTGGGTCTGTTAGCCGTATCTTTCAAGACCGGACGGGGTCAAGGCATACAATGACAAGCATTAGCTTTTAGCTTGGCATAAAAAAAAATTTCTACGATTAGGAAAAGCCAGAGCTTTATTAAAGCAAATGATGAAAGACGCATGCAAGCACACTAGCCAAAAAGAAAAGAAAAGAAAAGGACAAAGGATCATTATGTCTTTTTATTTAAAAACTCAGGTCATTAGACTCTAATTTAGATGTTCAATTGCTCCAGTAGTGCGCCGAAAGCCTTGAACAGTTTGAGGCAGGAGATGAGTCAAGGGATCGAGTTTGAATGCTTTGTGTTTTGACATTTCTTTGTTATCATTATGACACTCAAAACACGTACCGTCTGGCATCTCGTCAATTCTCTTGGGTTTCTGTAGTTCTGTAGTATGGGCGAAAATGTACAAAGAAGCGACTGAACATGTTCATGGGCCAAGACAGGAAGCAATAAGCTAGTGCTACCTAAGTATATTGCTGTCTTCTGCCGTGGGGGTTCGACTTCATTCAGGCTAGAAAGATCATATAATGAACAACCTTCATCCGTCAAGTGAAGGTCACAGTAGCGACCATCGACTGGTACTGTCAATGCCGGAACAACCAGAACTGGATTGCATGAGAAATGAAGCTTCAATTTCAACTTTCAAGCACTTCAGTGTTCAGAGGAAAACTGAATAAATACCTTTACTATTAGTGTTACCCAATATACGGTAACACTGCCTGCTCGGTGCCATCATATTACAAACTAAAAACCTAGCTCAACCCCTCGTGTGGAACAGGGCCAGGAACCTATGCAAGACCAGCGAATTTCTTCCCTGCTACAAAACCGTTTTCCTGTATCACCTAGAGGTCCAATCACCCCCTCAACCCCCCCCTCAACTTCTCATCTGATTGTAGCTACAAAGAATAAGAGAAAGGTGATAGAACATGTGACCAAGCCGTCCGATACTACACTGAGATGGCAAAACCCTGATGCCATCCTCGCGAACTCCATTGGTAGAACAAGCCTGGTTCAGTCTTTCAGTGAGCTGTGCTGCCGGTGTGCTAATGCTCCTCCTCTGGTTTGGCAGTCCAGTACGTCTTAACTGCCATGAGGACCTTCTCTGGGCTGAAGGGGCCATCCTTCGTGGTCCATGATGCGGCTTTTCCCAATCGCGATCCTCTTGGTTATTGCCTGACTTTCGCGAGAGTACGCCAACTGTGTCACGGATGATAGCTGTGCCTCGGCCTTAATATTCTATCCATCTCCAAGAGGATGTCGGTTATATCGCACCTTGAAAAGTTTAGGAAAAAAAATACATCATGAGGGCCTTTATATTGTAAAAGGAATCACCATATATTTCGGATATTTCAGAGCTGAACAATGCTCCCACACTTGCTGACAGAGGGCTCATGTGAACAACCAAGGTCAGTTTCAGAGAGTACTAGCACTGGTAGAGGTATCACAAATGTGCCAGAAAACGTACCAAGATAACAGTTAAATAAACATGAGTCCTATGTTAAAGGCTATATCAACAGTAAATTGTACTGCAAAGGTCATGCAGTCATCAACTGGGCAGTGCTTGAAGCATTATTTAATTAGAGGCAAAAATGTTTGCCTCTAAATAAAATGTAAGACGCCTAGTAGTATAACCTGCATAACTACTTGGTGCTTAGTGTCCTTGAGAAAATAAAACTATAAGGTGCAAAACAAACTCAAAAATATCTTCTCATAATCATAAACCACTAACAAATTATTTTGATAAAAGTAAGCTGATGTCTTCCTTAAAAGGCTAAGCAGAACTATCAATTGATTATGATTTTCAAGGCTGACAGATAGCCAAACAAAACAAAGGTAATGAAACAATATCAAACAGTAATATCATGAACATGGCTAAAAATGAAGAGTGAAGTACAGAATTTCTTACCTGTCTTGATAGATGCTAAACAAATTATCAGCATGCACGAGGTCATAGGTTCTGGATACGTTGAGAAAGCTTCACACCAGTCCTGGTATGTGCCAATGAACCCTCGCCAGATATTGCCCCAAGGGTGTCCCGTCAGAGTTAACAGGGATGACATTCATCACCCACACAGGGTATTTCACTAAAGAAGCAGCGAACCCACCCATGTTTGCGCTCATGTCCATCACATTTCTGTATCGATTGTCCTATGGGTATGGTGCGCTTTGTAGTATGCCACCCTCTTCTCCCACAACTTTTTTGTCCTCATCAAACTTCTTTGCATCCAATCCTGAATCATGCCCCTTTTAATCCTTGGGGAACTAAGAATGCCCTCTCTGGCCATTTTTCCACTGCTCCTCCTGCCACTCTCCCCTGGTTGCTTACTTCAGGCAATGGAGTAACACAGGCTTCCATCTGTCTATACCTGTATATGGAACGGAAAAAGAATAAGTAATAGACAACTACATGGATCATCATACAAATTTTTATTGGTTAAGCGTTCTGTATACCAAGCAGCATCAGGATTGTCACTCTTGCAGATATGGGGTGTCTTTATATTGTGTCTTCTTAATGTTGGCACACTCAAGATGGTTCTAGGCTTCCTGCCAGATGGAGAGATCCTCCTCAACCACCTTGTTCCAGCAAAGGCCCTCGACATCCTCAATCTTGTCTTGCTCTTGCTTGAGGTCGCCCTTTGTCCTCTCCCCACCCCACGCGGTGCGCCTTTCCAATTGATTGGAGGGCCCGAGAATCCAATATCCTCCTGGCCTTAGAATTCTATCGACTTCAGCAAGGTATAGTCCATCTAAAGGAAATTTGAGAACATCCCACCTGTTATCAGTTCGCTTTTCTACCCAAAAGACAACTTGAAAAGTAGAAAAATATACACAGTGGATCAAATGGCAGAGCTATGGAGTACTGACCATATTCATGCCATGGAATCAGGCAGCGAGAGCAATGTGCCATATCAAATGCCCTAGATGGGTAAGGCAACCGTAAGCTTCCCCATCACACCAATGATGGCAGGGACACCTCCTTTCCAGTGCTTAACTGCACCTGAGCTTCATGCGCGTGTCTCTTGGCAAATGACATGGCAATGATGTTCCTCTTCAGCAAGTAAGCTCCCCAACTAGCAACCTTCAACAACAAAAGCATCAGCACTATCACAACGCATCATCCAGGACCTAGACCCAAGGTATTCTTCCACTTACCCCGCATCCCGTGTCAACAGCCAGCTCCTGATCTTCCCATCCGAGCAATGAGATGAGCTTATTGATATCATCTATGTAGGCATCAGCACCACGCTGGAACATAGTGCCACCACCGGGAACTTGAACTTGTCGCCTCAACCTGGATCCAGTTCTGCACTGCTTTTCAATGCTGAGCTCCTTGTGGGGGATGTTGTTGAAATAGGCGAAGTCTCTGCTATGAGGCCACTTGAAGGGGGGTCTTGTACCCAGGCGGTGCCGGGATGAGGCATCGATCTGCTCGCCCTGCCAGACAATGGCGCCCCGGTACACTCCAGCATGTCGCGACTGAACCGACGCCCCGTGTACGGTCCTCACATGGTGTGTACTCACTGAAGTTGAGAGGGCATGCCGGAACTGCTGCAGCTCCACGCCGCCGTCGGTGTGCTGCCGATGGTGAGTCGGTGGTGTGCGCCCAAAGTCAAGCACCCCCGCCAGCCTGACCCAAACGACGGCACAGAGCCAGAGGACTGTGTTGCGGAGGCAGTTGCTGGATCGCAGCCAACCCGGTGATCGCCGAAGCTGCCTATGGGCTTTGGAAGCGTGGTGTTCTCGCCACGCGCCCAAGGACGTAGAAGGCATGCAGAGCCGCCTTTACAACGAGGATGGCGTCGACGACGCTTCTTGATCCTGCAGCTGCTGGGCTTTGGGAGAAGCTGGGTAGTCCTTTCGCCATGGCTCCTGCAGTTCCAAACAACCAGTGAGGTATCATCATCAGAATTTAATTTGATCTAATGGAGAAAGGCACCAAATTTAGGAACAGCTCACAGAGTAGAGGGGTTAAACTGACAAATTTATAGGGTTTGCACTCGCCAGATAAAACTAATTTTACTATAAGCAGTGAAAGAAATCTAAGAAAGTATCAAGATTTGAAATTTAATTTACCATGCTTCAGTGGGGTTTTTGGGCACAGTTACTACACCATTTGGTGAGATCAAAGCTAACTAGTTTGAACACAGGAAGTAAATTTTGGTGTTCAGCTGGGACTTTAGAAACTTATAAGTAGAACAACAAAAAATTCAGAAAGTGGAAGGAGATGGAGATAGCAGGTTTGCTTCTTGATCTGATTTCTGAACAACACCCGAATTTATGTTTGCCCAAAATTAAAAGAGGCACCAATTAACAATCCCAAATCCCTAAAAAAAACAACAACCTAACCCCTAAAACAAGTTAGATTTAGAAGAATCATCCAGTGCAAAAGATTATAACAATAAGAAGCTCAGATCGTGATTAAAAAAAAATCTCCAAAAGGTTTTGCTTCGCCCGAGAGGAGAGAACTGTGCAGAATCGTATGCACACAGCACGCCTCAAATAAAATCAGCAGACTTATGCTTTTTGCTGAAGGCAAGTATGTCCTTCTAGTTCTAGTTCTAGCATAAAGGCAAAGGAGGCTAAACAGTACAGATTCCCAGCAAAAGGCAAATCAGAAGCCACACAACCATGGCGGCTAAGCACCAGCCCATGCCCATGAATCCAAAAAAAAATCTAACGAAATGGGAAGCAGACCCCATCAATGCTCCTAAGGGGAGCCGTTGCATTTCCATATGGATCCATCCCCAAGAAACAAAACGCACGAAACGAAATCAGCGGAGGAACCTTACCTGCGAACAAGAAGCCAGCTCAGAAAGCCAGAGAGCACCGGAGGACGCCAAGACGACGAAGAAGAGGCAGATTATCCCCCAAGCCCAGAGGGGGAAAGGCCGGACGGGGACAGAGAGTAGCACCACGGGTCCTCCCTATTTATGCGAGCTCTGCACTTCAGCAATGGTGAGAGGTTAGTGAGGCAGGCACTGAGAGAGCCAGTGGTAGTGGTGAGGGGGGAGTGAAGTGGTGGTGTGATGCCGAACACGCTCACATGTCAGCAGCGCCTCAGGGCACCCTGTCCTCCCTTTCATAAAGAAGAAAGATGAGGCCGACATCAGAATAAAAATAGGGTGGGGGGTGTTTAGAAGCCCAAATTTTCTCCAAAAATTTTCTACATTCCCATCACATCCTATCACATCCTATCACATCGAAACATTTAACGCACCCAAATACGGCCATTATAAAAATTTGGAAATAAAAAAACTAAGCACACACCCGAAAGCCTAATTGAGGATAGATAATATTTACCACTAACAAAGAAACGCCGGCTTAAAAACGCTTTAGGGTGCCCAAAATTCGGTCTTCTAAACACACCCTGGAAGGAAAAAGCGGGCAGCCACCGAGGGCGAGGCGAGACCACGGCCTGTCCTTGCTCACGTGGTAATGGTGTTGGAGCAATGGCTGCGCTCCCTGTGGAGACGGAGACCCCAGCGAGAGAAGTGGATCCCCGGAGGAAGATGGTTTCAAGAAGAAATAGCTTCGCTCCATGGAATTAGGCCTCTAGCACGAATGTGACGTTTCTATCCTTGACTGTGTATGCATGGACCATGCCGAGAAATGTGCTCTAGATTTCACATATTGGTTTCTGAACAAAAAAAAATCTGACTATTGGTTCATGAACAATCTTTTGACATTTCAAGAGCCTTTTTTTTTTGTTTGGCTCTCCTTAGGGCAACAAAACACCTATTGGCTGACCTTTCTATGCAGAGGATTTTGGTGTTTTGTCTGAGAGCACAATGCTGAACAACTTGTTTAGGAAATTGCATCTACTTCATTAGGATTAGGACAAGTATATTTTTTTCAAGACAATGCCACCAAAATAATCTTTTTAATTGGAAGGGGGTAAAACATTTTTCAACAAAGACACAGAAAGCCTTAACACAATTCCAAGAATTGATAAAAACCTGAACACAACGAAATTACTTAACTACGCGAGAGCTGCAATAAATCTGGGAATTACCCACCTTATAACGATGTATATATCCGAGCATTCCCTTGTCACCGTAGGAATTTGCTCCACCCTACTGTGACTGTCGCCCACTCTATCATTGATCTGGGCATCTTTGCACACCCATGATGGTTGTTTGCAGTAGAAGCAGGGTAAAACCAAAAAAGGCTCTACTTTTGAGCTGTTGCCCTTTTTTATCTCTCATCGTCACGCACTGTTTTAGTGATGTTCACGCCCTTGTTCTTGCCTGCATGGAGAATTGGAGGGTGGACAGGATTTTGGTCAATGGGCGAAAGGGCACCACAGAGGGTTATTGGGAGAGATTGTAGGGCCTCCATTTGCTCTCAGCATTTTTGTGCTTTTCCTTTTGAATTGAAAATAGAAAAACCTCATGTGGAAGGAAAATACTGATGGGCTGATGCCAGGCTTGGGCAGTGTCGGTGCAATAAAATGCAGGGACCACAGAGGCCTTGACTGGATGCAACCCTGACAGTTCATGTTCATGGCGTGGCCTACCTGTTTGCCTGATATTTTTGCAAAAGGATTTAACAACCGGCAAATAATGAAGGTCATGGTTCCTTGATCCTTATCCATACACATCTAATTTCTGAATTCAATCTTTAGAAAGTGAGTGAGAGGTGTGGTGATGAGACTCAGGGGTACACCCACTTAGAGAGATGATGACATTCAGGAGTACACCCAAATCTGGCTACCAACGACAAACACATGTTTTGGGCAAAAATGTAGAAACAGATGAAAAATAGATGTTTCAGTAGAGAGGTTACCTCTCAATAATGAAATTATCAATAATAGACGTTTCAACAGAGAAATGATGTACAAAACTTTTTCAAAAAAAAAAAATGTACAAAACCTATTAATTTTAAAACAAGTCAATTAGAAAATGGCATTGATCATAAAAAGTATTGAAGAATGTAAAAGGACATATAAACAATATTTATCCTAAAAACACTAAGAACATCTAGACCGCTTTGAAGGTGGTAAACTCATCTTCTCGATTTTTCATAGATTGGAAAGTCCTCTTAATTTTCTCAAACCAAGTCCTCTAAAAATCTCCTACTAATATAAAGACAAGCTCAAGTCATTATTGCCCACTCATCGCCAAGTTAGTAAGTTAAGAGTCACTTAGGCCTAGAGCCCGTTGGAGGAGCAGGGTGACAGGTCCTTACCCTACTGCCAAGCGGCGTGCACAGTGGTTGCCAGTTGGAGCAGGGTTGTGTTGGCGCGGAAACTTAGATAGATCCACGGCAAGTGTCGAGAGCAGCCAGCGGCAACCGCGTAGCTGAGGCGATATGAGCCATGCAAGAGGCCGAGAGTGAGGTGTGAGTTGGTGAGGTGCCACCGCGAGACCCAACCGGGCTCGAAATGTTGTCGAGCCCGCCGTATGGGCCAATATCGATAGCCTAGCAGCCCACGACGTCCCGCCGACGCTCCGCTCAACTAGCGGAGAAACCCGGGGCCGCCATAGCGTGTCGCGCCGCTCTTCGGGTTCAAACCTAGCAACCTCCGTGGGTCCAAATATGGTGCCCAACCAGGGGACTCCAGGGCGGTCGCCCTAGCTCATCTTAGTGGTGGCTCCGCCTGATTTGAGCCTCTTCGCACCTGCTAGCCTCTCTAACTCAAATTTGGGTGGTCAATATTTTCTCCTGGTAAAAAAAAAAAAAAAGGTTATATTTATTGCTAGAAATGATCACAGTTTTTCTGAATTCAATTTCGTTTCTATAGTTCATCAAGAAAATTATTGTTTCGAGGAGAACTATAGTAGCAAAGCTGATAGAAAA
The DNA here is from genome assembly GCA_015847255.1 of Hyparrhenia diplandra. NCBI lineage: Eukaryota > Viridiplantae > Streptophyta > Magnoliopsida > Poales > Poaceae > Hyparrhenia > Hyparrhenia diplandra. Next base: position 20,139 of record JADLZK010006639.1, read on the forward strand.
CTGAGAGGTGCCTTATTTCACATTTGATGACAGTTAGAAAATATGCAGAACACAGTAAAACATATCCTGGTTCTTTCTATATATAGACAATATTTTTAAAAGCATGGTATAAACACTTCCATATTTTTCTACCAACGAAATAAGAAATCACAGAAAAGGAAAGGAAAGAGAATGCCATGGATGCAGTCTCCAGAAAAAGGGAAAGTGAACACACGCAATAGCGCATCACACCTTTTTTGTAACCCACATCATTGTTCCTTCCTGATGAGGGTTCCTCGAGCACAAGCACCCCCTCTCTTTCACAGGATCCAAGAACAGGGAGTCTCGTTTAAAAAAGAAAGATGCAAACCGCCCAAAAAAAAAAAAAATGGAATGGATCGGGGTCCCTCGATCACCGATCTTCAACCCACATCCCACGCAATGCGAGCGCATTCCAGTTTCCGCACCCACGCGGCAGTAGCGACAACAAATAAAAGAAAACCGGAAATCAACCGCTTATGCAACTTCTCACCTGATGAGATGCTGATCAACTGCAGAACTCGACGATGAAGACGACGAGGAGACCGGAGTAGATGATCCACGCAACAGCATCGAGAAGTTTCGGGGATCGTTTGAAAATTCTCGTTGACGGCGAATCTACCACGGCGGAAAATATGGTGACTCCGCAACGAAACCAGACCATTCAGCACAACGGCCCAGATCGGACCTGCAGAGCGCCCATCAGCCCACGACGCGGCAGCGCCTTCGGCTGTGTCGCAACCCACCCGTCCGTCCGGAGCCGGACGAGCCGACGCGGGCGTCCCCAGCGCCGTCGCCGCTGCGGGTGGCGGCGCGGCTGCGCTGCTGGCGCGGGCAAGACCACCGCGGCGCAGCACGCGGCGGCGCGGCACCTGGACCACACCTCGAGCGGCTCGCGGCGGCGCACTCGCTTCGTCGCGGCGTCGCCGCTGGATCGACGCGCTGCGGGCCTCGCCCCGAGCCGCTCGCGCGCCGAACCTCGCGCGCCGCCTCCCGCCCGCCTTCCACCGCCGCGGCCCGCCCACTTCCCCTCCGCCCTTCCCGCGCGTGTTCCACCTCCGCGCCCCGCTCCCGCCTCCCCTCCCTCCCTGACCCCAGCCGCCGCGGGCCTCCCCTCGCAGTCGCCAGCTCCCCGCCGACGCGGGCGCGGACGCTTCACCGCCCTCGCGATGTCGGTCACCCGCCCCCGCCCCCTCCGCGCCGTCTTCCGCGTCTGGCGAGCTGCCCTTCCCGATGATTTTGAGGGACTCAGTCATGAGGCACCCGCACCTCTTCCGCCTCGCCCCCAACCCCGACGAGCCCAACACCCACATTTCCTTCCACCTCGTCGCTGATTCGGCGACGGACTTTACCCGGCGGTGGAGAATACCCGGCCGTGGACAGGTACGCCTTCAAGCCGCAGTTCCCGCCGGGGTTCAGGCTGACCAAGGAGTATCGGAAAAAGGTGAAGGAGTGGTGCAGTTGCTCACACCGGCCCATATATCAGGTCGTCAGTCCGAGGGCTGGAGGGAGCAAGAGGGTGTCGAAGTTGGCGAGGAGGAAGATGGAGAAGAGGGCGGTAGGGATTGCGCATGAGTTCCTGGAGCCTGACCGTGGAGAAGATGGTGGAGGTGGAGAAGTTCAGTCAGTTCAGGAAGTGGTTTGGGATCGAGGTCAATGTCCGGGACGTGTTCTTGGATCACCCCCGGTATATTCTACCTCTCGGCGAAAGGAAAAGGGCACACGGTGTTTTTTGAGGGAGATGTATGATCGTGGGAAGCTTGTTGAATCAAATGATGTCTCTGAGGCAAGGGCCAAACTCGTTGAGCTCATGCTCCCAAGCGCCGACGTGGTCTTGGGAATGCCAATCTGCGCCAACATGGCTTTAGGTAGGGCTGTTGGATATAGAAGCCTCGTGATGACTTTGTTGGGCATGAGGATTGCTTGTTGACGTGATCGGAGAAGTAACAGTAGAAGGATGTTGTCAACTCATGAAATCATGTCAGCGCTACGTTCAGCCGCAAGCTTGCGTACTTCTGATGCAGGAGAATCGATTAACGGTGCCACGGCAGATTACTTGTGTGCTGAGATAATCAAATGAGAAGGTGCGGATTTTCAGAGTGGTATGTCATGGTTGATTGAGCTAAAGTGTCATGGAAATAGTGGTGGCACTTGATGCTTGGAGCCCAAAAGTCATGTTTCAACTGTCTGCGCTTGTCCTGTTGGTAGGTCAAGATTCATCAGGAATGGTTGAACCTTTGAAACTCCGGCCCTTAGTTCTCTGGTCAGATTCTTTTCTCGACAAATTCATTCTCGCAAAGATTGTTCCAGGTGTTCTTTTTGCAGAAGATACTAGTGATAAATTTAAATTAGTTTTCGCTATTTTTAGTCTACGGTACGACATTTCACCATTGGTCCATTTGTTCCCACAAGATTAAGATGTGAGCAGCAAAGTGGTACACACACGTGAAATGCTGATTATTTGATCACTTGCCTGGTGGTGACGACCGCACTATAGCATATATATGAAAGGACAGCTTGAATGGCGAAAGCATACATAGCAGGAACACTGAAGGTTTCAAACATGATTTGTGTCATCTTTTCCCTGGTAGCCTTAGGGTTAAGAGGAGCACTCTGTAAGAGGAGCTGGATGCTCTTCTGTGGTGCTACACGAAGCTCATGTGTAGAAAGGTGTGATGCCAGATCTTTTTCCATATCATCCCAGTTGCTCAATTCCATGCTCGATGGGTACTTCAGGAGTCCAGGATACCTCTTGCTGAGTTCGGGCCTCATCACCAGCATAAGCATCCTTCTGTCCCACGCCAGCACGACACCAGTGTGTAGGCGTGGGCTGACCAACTATACTTGGGGAGAGAAACAACGCGACGGGAGCATCATCTCCAGCAAAAAGCAAGCCTACTCTAGAGATGGGACAGATGCTGGCATTGACTAAAAATCAAATTATAGCTGTCCCGGAGAAAAGCGCATCAGTAAGAGATATATGATGCCAAAAGTGACCCTACAGTACCTTGACCATTTCGGTTCCATTTATGCACAGACTAGAGCGGGCTGAATGTCACTCACGGAGTCCAGCCATTTTGCTTGTTAAATGGCCTGCTGAGTCTGCATGAATGAAAACAATTTATCAGGAGAAGCATTTACACCAAGACTATGTATGAGCTAATATGCTTCAATTGTGTAAGAGAGAAAAGGCTGATGTTGCTCTACTCCCAGCAAGAAGACATGGAGTCACATCTTAACAGGCACATTATCTATTGACTGAGAAAAGGAGGCCTAAATGAGCTATATATTCACTGCACTGAGTACTAATATTTATCGAGCTTGAAACCAAACCACAAGCAATGTGGTAACTGTGAGAAATCAATAAAAGAAAAGTATGATCACAAACAGCTAATCTGACAAGAATAGAATCCATTGTCCAACTAAATAATTAATAATTATTTTCATATTTCCAAACTTCTAGTAAACAATTACTTTTATATTAGTTGTAAATATACAAAGAAAAGTCAGGCTGGTCTCTGGAATCTGGACTATACTGCAACACATGCAAACGTTTTTGCAATAGCACAAGGAATGACACCAGTTCCTGAAGATTTAGTTAAACACATGGTCAATTACTGAAAACAAAGTTGTGAATTCCTCACAACTGAAAAACAATGTTGCTGCTCGGCTGCACTTCTACGGTTCTACCACAGCTGCGGCAGCTGATGCTGCTTGATTTCTACAGGTTTTTACTGAGTAACCGAACATGGGAATACGATTCCTCACAACTGATGATCAAGCATTTGATGCATTTCGCAGTGAGACAGCTCAAGGAATCCGGCACATGTGCATCGATGTCCAATACAAACTTCATGAACCTTCCTCTTTTTAGGGAAAAGAATTCCATCTCATGATTTGTAGACATGAGTCACATAACATTTTCGAACATTTAAATCTTAACTTGAAAAGCAACATTTGTGGCTAAGCCTATACTGTTTGAACATCTATAAGCCTATACTGTTCACGGCTTATACCGAGACTTCCTGAAATATTTTTATAGCAAGATGGAACTATAAAGAAATGAAAAAATAACACCATAGTTTCGGAAGATCAAATGAGGATAATACAGTTTCGTGGTCATTAAATGACTCTAAAACATGTGAAGAAGATCTATATTTGTTTTCTATAAATTCTATATAATCCAAAACGAGCCCTGTAGAACCATGGATCCATTACCACAGGCAAATATCAGAAATACCGAAAATTTACAAAGAGAGATCTAGTGGAATACTACTTTAGCCACCTTTAAACATAAACGGTAATGCTATGTTAGAGCTGTCCTAATCTATCTTATCCGATCGGACGCGTGTTGATGGCCCGGCCCACCACCCCGCTGCTATCCAACGCGTGCGGCACTCGGACGGCCACATGCCCACCGCTCTGCTCCTGTCCACACGTTTCACATCGCCCCAGCGCTCGAGGGGCGCTGCTGCCGGGTCCGCGTCTCCACCGACCGCGCGTCGCCGCCCCGAATGCCCTCGCCGCGGTTCCCTCCCGCCGCGGGATCTGCTCCGCCGGCGGGCTCATTGATTCGCTGCGGGGATCCTCTCCGCCGCGCGCAGGGTGCGGGCCGCGGGGATCCTCTCCGCCGCGCGGGGCGTCGTTGCCGGGTTGCGCATCTCCACCGGCTGCGTTTCGTCTCCCGATTGACTTCCCCACGACGCGCCTGCGCCCCGGCTGCCTTCATCCGCGTGCGCCGCCGCCGTCCTTCATCCTCTCCTGCCGGGGTCATGGCTGCGCCGCCCGGCTGTCGCATCTCGACCGCCTCGGCTTCGTCGGCGATTTGCCCTATATCCCGCACGTCGTGTCGTCGGTCGGCCCTCTTCCCTCCGCGGCAACGCCGTCTTCGGCATCGCCCTAGTACCATCGTCTTCCTCCTCCGTTTGTGATGGTGCAGACTCGAAGTGCTTCGAAGGTCAACCCGCCGATGGATGGCGTATCCTGGAGCAGCTCTGGTTGGGACAGCGGCGACGACACGGGCGGTGATGAGCTGCACCTTCCGTGGTTCGTCGTCGTCCGTCGTCGTCGTGTGGTTATCAGGAAGGTGAAGGTGACCTCCCAAGGCAGATGGGGCTATGCAGTCTAAGGATCGGGCCGCCAAGCTGAGAGTGTCCAAGGGTGGAGGAGGGTCACCTGAAGGTGCTGGCAAGCAACCTGTACTGGAACAAGCGCTTCAATGTTTGGGTGTGAGTAGTTGTTGTGGTTTCTATGGAGATTTTGCTGTATATTTTCAGCTTGATGGGTTAGGATCTCCCTTTTGTCAATGCTAGGGTTTTAGTGTTTCAGTTGCTGATTGTTCCATTTTGCATCTCTGAACATACTCCCTATTATAACTGAATTTTTAGAGCTGCTATATAGTGTAATTATAAACTAGTTCTGTCAACAACACACATTATACTCTTGTTTAAGTTGGTTTTACTTGTCAAATTATGGTGTCAAATTGACATGCTAACACGACAATCAAAAGGAAAAAAATATTGATAACATGACTGAATATTTTCTCTTAGCATCATGACTGATTATATAACAACATTAGGTAACTTCCTATACAATGACTTCCTACCACACCTACCTTGCTTTGCTACTGGCACGCTAGGTGCTGACCATTAAACAATGTCACCATTTTCTCTTAGTAACCAAAGAAAACAAAGCCTTCAAATTAACTATCTCGCATCTATCTACATGTTAGAGAATTTTGGCATCTATTATTGGCAACTATGTTTCATTAGCAATGTTCCATTTATAATAGTGCTCTTTTTCGCTTTTGAATCGTCAGGTTGTTGCATTGTTGACAATGCAGCTTTACAGAGACCTTGTCCCTTTCTTGCTATTTAAACGGGATTACATTGCATCTTAGTTTTGTGTATCTATGTAACCTCATTAGGATATTTTTTTTCTGGGTGTCTTTGTTTGGCCATGAACGGTACTAAAACATGAGCTTGACAAAAGCGATTGATCTTGGGATAGTTAGATGCATATATTCCACCTGCTCCCAGGCTCGGGCTAATGGAGGAGGTGCTTCGAGCGCTAGATCTTACGGAGATGGGCGGTTGCGGAGTTCTAGGGCGTGCATGCAAGTCTTGAGGTAAGGCATATGATTCAAACTTATTCTTAACCTATGTTTGGATTAGTGAATAGCGATTGCAAATGGAAACATATGATTATTGAACATGAGACATGTGCTTATGAAGTTTGCAACAACGGGTTTGCAACTTGGTGTGGAATTGTAAATGTATTCTGCGTATTTACATCTCGGTGTTGTTATAAAACATGAAGATTTCCCCTTTGCATCATCTGTATTTCCTGTTATGCCATTTTCGCCATGTTGCTTTGTTTATCGGCAATGAAAGTGCTCCCTCAGGGTATGTCCATCTACGGTTTTACTTTTGTAATTAGCCATGTTGTTAGTTTGCCAAAGGATGTTGCGGCTACCTGAACCGTTTTGTTGCGATACGGATGTGAATTTTGGCAAAATGATATTTTTAAGGTACCATTTGTTATGCCATTTCTTTATGTTACAGACATGTTGCATTTATAGAGTGCATTGCATTTACATCGTATCTGTTCTTGCTGTTTGTATATTGCTATATTTTTTCTTTTTAGGGGAAAAGGGAGTGGGTGATGATGGTGATGTAAAGGCTGGACAAGATTTACAATCTTGCAGAGGAGTAAGGTAGGCTATTAACATTTGTATCTGTTTTTGTTTACAATAAGCGGTGTGATTTACATATGTGGGGCAAAGTGTCCCCTTGCTGCAATTGAATTTTTACGTGAATAATTGATGCTTAGGAAGTAATAGAGATTTGCACACCAGAACAACTTCAGTACTATATGTTATAATCAAGGTCATTTATTGTTTCAAGTTGGTTACTTTGGCTTTGCCCTGATTTGTCTTGCCCTTGCTTCCTGGTTTTGCCACACTACCTATCTCTCATGCCATTGTTTAGAATAAGTCGAGCAATTGTACCTTGATGGCTTAAATTTGGATGAGCTATCATAGATTGTTATCAGCCATGTTGTATTTTGTAATAGTGGTCTATTGCACTTACGAACCGTACCGTTGCGGTGTTTATAATCTACATGTTGCCGTCAAACTATTTTGTTTTTGGCATCTATGTGACTGCATTGATCAAGCTATTTTGGTTGTGTTCATTTAAGTTTCTTTTGTCTGATCTTATTAAACTTGTCCTGAGATGCCTCTTTTTTTTTTTTTCAGCTCGACATGGTTGGCTACGGGAAGCATGGCTGCCGCAGCTCGTCGATTGCCCCGCGATTGAGGTCTGCTCTTGAGGAGTTTGTCAGGAAAATTTTATGGAAAACTCAAAATGAACCTTTACAATGGATCTCACGGGCATTAGGCTTTTTGTGTAGTGGCGAAAAATTAGATTGGATTTTAAGGTTGCTTATCTATGCAACCTTTCTTTAAATATCTGGAATGGGCGAGTTGCCTGTGGATGTTAGCTGAATTTTTTTTATGTGTAATCAGCTATGTTGGTAATGCTCTTAACTTAAAAATGATGTTGCAACTACTTGGACCCTGCTTTGTTGCAGTGTGTTTGGAATCAAGTTTACAATTAACTTGATACGATTAGTTGCACAACTTGGTGGTTCAAGTGTTTTCAAAATATACTATTTATGCAAAAAGTTCTCTTATCTTTATGTTGAATTTTTTTTTTTGGACTGCACCTACTCAAATAGGTTGTTGCAACTACTTATGATCTACTTATTTGTGTATGTATGGATGAGGAAACGGTATTGCTTGAACAATCTATGTTGCAATAGTTGTTAACAGATGTTAAATTGTTATTAAGAGATGCATTGCAATCGGTTTCCTACAATCTATGAACCATGGGAGATCTACATGAGTAGATTGCTATTAAAACATATGAACCATGGGAAGATCTATTTTTTGAAACATCAAGATGAAAACATCTACAACACTATTAACCTAAAGCTGCTGGCCCGGTCGCTCAGGCGGCTTTGTGTCGCCTCCCGCGGCTTTCCTTCGTTCCGGTGTGTGTGCGTCCTCCTGCGGCGTGCTGTTCCCGTTGTGTCTCGTTGCGTCTACCGTTTTTATTGGATTTTGTTGTAGCTTCATGGAGCTTCTGGCGCCCGTCGAAGCTCCGTCGCAGGCGTTGGACGTCGGAAGCAATAATATAATGTTAAATAACGGGAGGGTTGAAATTGCGATTTTTCGAGTTGCAAACATGTAATTTCTGCATGTTGCAATAGACGTTACATTAGTTGTTACAACCGGTGATTTGAGATATTTGCAATAGTTGAGTAAATGTTTGCAACATATATATTTTTTAATGTTGCAAGCGTTGATTCAAGATGTTGCATCATGTTTCCTGGATGTTACAACAATCGCTTTTGAAAGATTGCAACATTTGTTTTTGGATATTGCAACAACTTATTTTTGGAGGTCGCGTGTCCCTGCGCGGGATCTGCAACGCCACCGAGCGGCTACCGAGACGAGGACCGAGGTGGGCGCGACCTGGCTTCGACGCGGTGAGGGGGCCACACCGCACGGCAGCGATGTCGGCGCAGCCCCAGCTTCGGCCGGCAGTGAGGGGGGGCCACCGCGCAGGCGGCGAATGGCGGCGCGGCCCAGCTCGACGCGGCGGTGACCCGCGTGGAGGCGTATGGCGGCGCGGAGACGGCGAGGGCGGCCGATGAACGCGACGCGAAGGGCGGGGGTGGCGCCGCCGCGGAGGCAGCCTGACGACGCACGACCGGGCCGGCGGTAGGTAGACAGGGCGGACTCGTGGCCGAGGAGATCCGCGCCGAGGCCGCAAGGCGTGAGGCGGCGAGGCGCCGGCCCAGCGCGGCTGCGGCGGTTGCCGAGCTCGCGGACACAGGAAGCGCGCGGCGGATGCGGCGGCCGGCGAGCGCGCGAGGGCGGGCGTCGCAGGCCGTCGGGCGCGGCGGTTACCGAGCGCGCCGACGGCGGCAGCCTGCGCCGTGGCCGCGGTGCGGGGCGTGGACGTGGCTCGGGCGGATGGTGGTGCCTTGCCGGTGTGGGTTGCGTGGACGGCGGCGCAACGAGGCGGCTCCTGAGGACGCCGGCGTGGCCTGCGCGGTGCGGCAACGAAGCAACAACGAGGCAGCTTGCTCGTCAACTCGCGGCGCGCGATGCGGAAGAAGACAGTCACGCGAAGAAAGGAAAGGAGAGGCGGGCCGTATCTGGGCTGCTGCATGCGCGGCGTCCGATGGAAATTTTCCGTAGGACGTCCGAGCTAGGCGTCCCCTAACATAAACACTAAAACACAGGATCGAAGCATCCACGGCCCACAGGTCACCAGCAAAGTCTCAGCAACTTTGACGAACCTTACTCCTACTACGGATCCAGGAGCTAACAGTCAACAGGGCATGATACAACCAGCGAACCCCCCAGACCCCGGTGCATCCTATCACCCATCCAGTCTCAGTCCTCTAGAGGCAACAAAAACAGCAGCATTAAAGAAGTACGGCAGAAAGGGCCCCTGGATTCGCTCACCTGGAACGGGGGAAGGAAGAGGTTGCGGCGGCGGCACGAAAGCGTAGCAGGGGAGGCGAGCGGTGGATGGAAAAGGTGGGAGGCGGAGGCGCGAGATATAGGAGCGTCGCGACGGCGAGGCGTGCTGGAGTGGCTTAACGGTGGCGGTGGTGGCGGTGGGAATGAGGTGTGGGGAGGCCGGTGCCGCACTGGAAAGTTGTTGGAGGGCGGCCGTGCCAACGCGGAGACATTGCCCACCTGGGCTGGGGCACACCATAGAGAATCACATTTCTTTTCTTTTCTTTTCTGTTTCAGTTTATCATTGGTGTATCATGTTTCATTTGATTTGTTGCGATTTCAATTTCCATGTGTTCATCAAAGGGAAGGCAGAGGAGCTGTAAGTTCGGGCTTTTCTTTAACTCAAAATTTGCTCCTGCTTCTTTAAATAAGATTGGAAGATTTTTAACCATCACTTTACAAAATAGAAAGAAAATTTGCGGAAAATGCTTCATATACAACAATCTTTACAGCAAGATACAACCAGACAAGCCATTTGATTAATTAATAATCAGTAAAATACTCCCGTTCTATTGGGTTGTTTAGCTTCCGGCCATGGGAAACCACGCTAAAGTGTGGCACAGCTTGTGTGTCGTTTGAAGGATCAAATTGAGTTTCGATTTTTGCAATGATTTTCTAGGTATACTCTCGTCACTGGTTGGCTTAGGTATTTTAGATTTGAGAACTGGCGTTTTTTCTTCTCTATAGGAGCAGTATCTCATTTTTCTATCCTTTGGTTCGAATTCTTTCGCCGGCGGTGTGTGATCGTTGGAAGGAAGTGTCTCGCTAGGAAACATCTACTCAATTATTTGGGCCGTGGACATCTCTCGATAATAGGTTTTGACTCGTTTTGGTGAGTTGAGACAACGGCCCTAAACCAACCCCCACCCTGTGGAGACCTCTATTCGGCGATTAGGTCATTCAGCCCTGTGTCGTGACATTTTTTGCTAGAAAGATGAGGCAACTTATTTAAAGAACCAACCAAACAAATGGTTGAATCTCATGGCGAACCACGATATGTGGCGTGGTTGCGGTGGTAACCAATAAACACCCCTAAGTAATTTACACCATTGAATAAATTTTAACTTTAATACGGTTGGTTTACTATGGATCAATCATAACTTTATGTAATGTTGTTTTATTTTTATTTTCAGAATTGAGGCATCAGTCCATTCTGACCCATTGGCCTTTTTAAAAAAAAAAAACTTAACTTTTTATGAAACGAAAACTTCATTTATTTTTTCAGAAACAAAGATTACAGCACTGAACAATTGGCTTCCTAAATCTCTCTCCATACAACTGAGCGCTTGTTTGCAGCAAGAAAATGTATAGCAATTTTGCTGTGTTGGCAAAGCCAAATCCAGCTGCCGTTGTCAAGGAGTCCCACGTCACAAATCGCCCATCGCGTATATATTGCATACCTTTTCAAGCATCCCAGCGCACCGTTTCCTTTACGCCTTGCGCTGTCGGTGCTCTGGTTGGTAGTTGACGACGGTAAGTTGGAAGAGAAGAAAAAATGAGCACATGACACGAAAGTGGACGGGCCCGACCAGCCGCCCGAAGGGGACGACGGGGACGCCCACGGAGGTGAGCAGGCAAACGGACGGCGAACGACCGTGGGCGGCGGCCGCCGGCCTTTTCGAACCGGACCGCCTTTTTCGGCTTCGTTTTTGGTCGCTTTACGGCAACGTCTCCTCACCGTACCAACATTTCTCGCCGTCGTTCTACGGCACCTGCGCTTCGCTCAGCCATCCCAGTTCGGCTTCGGCAGGCTGGAATCCCACGGGCCACGGGCTTTGGCCGCTTGGCCGTTTAGGCCAACCTGTCAGAGCAAGTTTTAAAAGTTAAGCGATCATTTGTGCGGGTCCGGACCGAAGAAAGCTAAACACGACACCGGGTGCATGAATTAGGCTCTATGTCGTTGGTCATCAATCATTGTAGAAATTTGGAAGATCGCGACAGTACGTAGACTCGTGTACATAATAACATAAGCACCAGAGTATGAACGAAACATAGTGCAGCAGGACGCAGATTTTGAAGCCCGATTCATCATATCATAAGCAAAAGGCCGGCAGAAAGAAAAAATGAAGACGAACGACGGGGCTCCGACTCCGACCACGCGCGCTCCTCCTGCGCTCGCGGTGGCCCGCGGGGCTCGCCGCGCTCATTGTCTACGGCCTGGCTTGCACCGGAGCCACGACGAGGCTGCGACAGGCGCGGCGGTCACGAGCTCCGCTGGCAGCTTCCACCGCGACGACCACAGTGTCGTTGAGGAGTTGATCGCTGGTCACATCCACAAGAAGTCGCACGGCCGGCCGCGCGGGCACCACGGCGGTGCTGGAGGCTCCGGGGTCGGGCGGCCAATACCGAACAAGAAAGGTTCATCACAGGCGGCGTTTCCGGCCGCCACCACCGCTTCGCCCGATCGGCCGTCGGTGGATGGTATCCGAGGAGAAGTCGGCGGCGCTGCTAGTGCAGAACAAGGAGTGTGGCGTGACAACGTAACCTTGCGGAACAGGAGGCGTGGCGTGACAATAACCGTACCGTAAGCCGATCAATCAAGCTAAACCTTGGGACAGCGTACTGGTACATTTGTGCGTGCGTGCGATCGCGGATGTACAGTAACTGCACCTCGGTTTGTGAAACGCGCAAATTTTTGTTTGCCAAGGACTTTCTTTTTCAAAGTTTTTGTTCGAATCGAGCCGATTTGCACCTTTTTTTGTGAGGAGAAGCCGATTTACGCGTTGCGTATGAGGCGCGACCAAGGCACCCGGCCCGATCCCCTCAGCCTCGGACCGTTTCACTTTTGGGTGGGCCGCGCGGCTGCTCTCGAGCCCGACGCCGCACCTCACGCCCCACACCACACGGTGGCCCGATAGTGCTGGAGCGTCCTCTGCGTGGCTCGCCATGCGTGGCGGTGGACTCATCAAGAAGAGGTGGTCGCGGCGGCAGCAGGATCGAGGTGTTTCGTCACCGGAGATTACACATTGAACAGCAATGGCTGGCCGGCGGCAACAGATTCGAGAGTCAAGCACATGAAGCCAAGGTGTACAAGTTCAAATTCAAACTCACAAAAAAAAAAAAAAAAACTCTGTCTGGTGCTTCTGGTGAGCTACCCCTACGGCGAGGCAATGGATTCACAGTGAATCATTCAGCATTTCACCCCAGACACCAGACAAAGGCAGGAGGACTGGTTGACAAGCAGGATCACTGAACCAGGATTTATGCAACACCACAAGACGACAGCAGTTATGTCACCTGCCGTACCAGCGGGCAGGTCATTCACCGAATTTGCCCACACTTTCCAGCGTGCCAGCCAGTCTGCTCTCCTGCTTTGGTCGGAATTCTGGTTTTACTTCTTCCAATATAAGTTTCAGAGCGCATCGAGGCCATCAGCCATCCCACGGGAGGGTTGAAAATCATCATCTGTCTGGCTTTTCCGCTGCCCGGTTGCTCGCCGGAGCTCTCGCGAATCCTGGCAGTGGTAGCTCAAGGCCCGTTCAGTTGCCGGCAGCGGAGCCCCAGGCGCTACGATGTCGCCGACGCGATGGGCTCAGGTCAGCAACAGGGCTGAGGGCTCCCACCATACCACGCGTCGTCGTGCCTCCGTCCGCCATCGTCGCCGCCATGCCCTGCTGGTCACCAAGATCAGCGTGGAGAAGCCCGCTGCCGCCGAATATCTTGGTGTTTGTGAAGAGGACCGCACCGGCTCCGCCCTCGCCGCGGCCCGCGCGTCTCGTGAATTACCGGATGCCATTGCCGCCACCGCCGCCGCCTTGCTCGTCATGGCGTGTTGGCTTACTTTACTTTGTGTTGTTGTGGGTGGTGACTGATATTTTGTGGTGCGTGATTTTTGCTGTACCACCTGAGATTTCAGAAAAACAAATTATTGTGCCTGAGTGCTCTCTCTACTACAGCTGCCTGCATGAAACGCGCGTTGGCATTCACTTCTGGCGGATCAGAGCTGCTGGTAGCGCGACAGCGACACGGGGAGGACAGGAATCAGTAGTCATGGCATACAGGTCAATGGCATGGTCATGGCCGTACCGTACGAGATTATTAAACGCCTCATTCAGAGCACCCGTGGGTGGGTCAACAAAGAAGGCTAAGAACTGCGGCGGCGGGTTTGACACCTCCCACAACCCTCCACAACCCGAAAACTAATTTCAGCCCAGCTCTGGTACGTTCAGGAGTTCATTATCAAAATTATCAATACACAAGTCCATTACACCTACATCACATCGCAGAGATGACGCCCTCGTATCGTCTTGTTGCCCGAGCTCTGGTGATCCCTGGCGCTCGCTTTGGTCTCATCGGCTGCCGAGGCTGAAGATGCCATGACCAGGCGGGGGCCGGTACCGGCTTGCCATGGTCAGCGTCAAAAACTCCGGAGCCGCCGTGGAGAACGGAGACCCCTTGGCCTGAGGATACCTGCATCTCGCCACCGCCCAGTCGTCACCTCTACGGGGTCGTAGCGACCATTGCATCCGCCGCCGCCGCCGCCACCGCCACCGCGCCCGCCATGCTCGTAGCTGTCCTTCAGTCCTTCAAGCAGATGGTAGGATTCTTGCCCTCCTGCATGATGCGCACCGTCTGGAAGCAATCTTATGTACTAGGTATGTCGATATTTTTTATTACTAGAGAATAAAGCAGTCAGGAGATCTTGTTTTATCCGAATTCCGACCTGAAGAATCTGCGAACGCAGTTGACTTTGAATTTCATTGTGTGCACTGAACGCAATGTGTTTGTTTACACTGTCGCTGGATGACCATTATTTCAACCCACAAAAACCTCGGATTTGTGTATCAAACACTGGCGCTAGATGCATTTGGTCTGCCAAAGGCAACGGCCCTTTGATTTTATCCACGAGCCGGCGGCAATGCTCAACGGCGAAACTTAATCTGCACTGCATGAGAATTCACCTACAAATCCCAGTCGAGACGTCATAGCATTGAGGACCGGGCGTAAGCGACCAGAGGGGGTGAATGAGCTACCGATTTTTCTTCTTTCAATTTCGGTCATCGGCTCAACCCCAACCTAGCGGAGAGACAAAAGCGAGATTCAGCGCTATCGAAAAAGAAAAGCGGGTTCGAACTGAATTATAACGCCAACTTGTGAGGTAACTGAACCAAATCTTCGACGATACAAAAATGTTTGCAAAAGATAAAGGCAAAACTAAGCTTTGGAAATTTTGGGATTTTCTATTTGCGGGGAAATAAAATAAACACTAGGACGAGAAAAGTACTCTACTAAAATTCTACAACTAAAACAAAGCTACAACAGGAACACAAAAAAGAACTAAACCAGTGCTTAGAACCAAAATCACAGCAAACGAGCGAAGAAAAACTAGGAGAAACAGCTACTGAAGACATTTTAAACGAACAACACCTGTGGGGCGCGGAAAAACAAGAACTAGAAGAGTTGAATTAAATCTGGAATTTTCAAGCACAATAGATCTAGCTGTCCTGCAAGAGAAGAACGAGGTTGCTGATGCAAACTCCACAGCACAAGAAGAAAAAAATCGACCTTGATTTTTGTTGATGCAACGAACCAGGCTCGAAGGCTCCTCCTATTGTGCTTGGAGCAGGTGCTGTTGGACCTGGGAAGACGGCGTGGATGGCCTGCACACTTGCCGAGCAAGGGAGCAGCTCGAGCTCAGAAAAGCCAGCTGCACTTGGCTGCTGGCGCCCGTCCTCTCCTGGACGTTGCTGCTGAGCTGCTCGAGGGAGACACAGTCGCCGGCGCTGGCAACGTTCACGGCCAGGGCTTGGGGCCTGGCGCTGGACAGCAGGACCGAGCCGAGCAGGAGCACGCGCCTGCCCTTGGTCACTGCCCGCTGCCGAGCGTGGCTTTGGCCGGCAGGATCTGCTCGAAGGACGAGGCCCCGCTTTGCCGCGAGCGAGGCAGCGCCGGTCCTGTCCTGGTGCGAGCGCTGGTGCTGACTTTTGGCTGTCACCCAGCTGCTGCCTCCTGCACAGAAACCAGAACAAGTAAAACCGGAGATCCACATACAAGATCCAAATCCTAACGAAAAATCACAGCACAAGTGACGAATTTTTGATCCAAAACAAATCCAGGATCTACGAGGGAGATTTGGAGCTCCTTTCCCAAACAACGAAAACCACCACAAAAATCTACAAACTTGTTCTGGTGCTCTAAACAAAGAACCCACAAATTTGAGGGAAAATAAAACGATGAAGGCAAAGGGGAGGATGGTTTGCCGTCATCTATATATATGGTCTTATTTCTTCTCATCCCTATTTTGCCCTCAGGATACATAATATGGAGCCAAACCACTAACCCTAGGGCTGTTTTGGTCGACTCTGGATATTTTTCGATCCGAGCTGACCCCGCCGCGCCTCCTCATCGGTAGCCTTGCATCCACGCAACCTCCCCGATGCCGCCGCCACGTGCCGCCCTCCGCCCACCGAACGCCTCGCCGTTTTTGAGGCCCAAAACCCGCTAAAACGGGCCATGGTTTTGAGGCCAAAACCACCCAAACCCGCTACCATGGTTTTGAGGGCAAACCACCAAACCTCCCTCGACACGGTCATCGCCGCCTTGATCGCCCGAGTCGCCAAGTCATCCGGAGCTCCCCGCCGGCCTCGCGACGCCGCCGCCTTGACTCGGGACGACATTACCCGGGCCCCGCCCGCCTTTGCATCCTGCCGATGTCTGTGATGTCACCCACCATGGCTAGCCGCCCGGGCGATCCGTCCCTCCGGGTCCAAGCTTCACGCCCGGCCCTTCACCTCCATGTCCGGCCGGTCCCGGCCCGTCCTCCTTTTGGCCCCTTCACTAAGCCCAATACCATCTCCGGAAGCTCCACACCCGCACAACACGCAACCAAGAGAATCGCCTTCTCGACACCCCGCATCTTGAAACATAGCCGGAAGCGAGAAAAGATAAAAGAAAATAGAAGGAGAATGTTGGTATTAACAATCACTACGCCACAAAAACTAAACACATCTAACCTAAATCAACCGACGTGTGTTCGCATAAGCATGTACTATAAAGCTTCCAAACTAGAATTTTCATGGTGAAGTGAGCTCCTCGTATCACCGTGAACAGCAGGGGAGCTGCCCTGCCTACCTACCATCCAGTGAATGTGAATGCCATGCTGGCGCTCGTACACAGAATTAGGGATACCTACCGTTCTCGATAATCCATAGTTCCACACCTCCCGAGGCCATGGCATGGCACACGAGCAGCTCGTTCAAGCAGAGAGAGCACACCCCCGTGACCGTGAGCCGAGTGAAGAAGGGGACACGTCTGATTTTGTCGCACTCCATGGACTACAGGTCAGCCTGATATGCTTCTCCTTTTGTGCTAGTAGCTAGAGAGAGCCATAACAGCGAGTTCAGGTCTTGAGGACGAGCAGGAGCAACCAACATGGCACTCTCATCTCGCCTGGTTGCCGGCGTTGTCCTGGTCCTGCATTAGCTCTGCTCTGTTCCAGCGCAGACGAGTGAGGAGCACGATGGGCTCATCAGCTCGTGATCACACGTTGGAAGCTCCGGTGCTACCCTGAGGAGGCCTCTTGGCTTGAGGGATGGGCCTCTCGGACGGCGGGCTGGCTCCGCCCCCGCCGAGGCGTCGTCAACTCCACGGGCAGCCGGTCTCGTCCGCTTCGTCACCACCGCCGCTGCCGCCACCGCCATGCTAGTAGCCTCTAGCAACTCGAGAATGGTTTGTCGGTGTCCCATCTCCTGTTTGCCTCGTTGTGTTCTTCTCAGTTGGAGTTTTAACCAACCATGTAAACCTCCATCGTATTTGGTCTTGGATTACTTATGCTTTCAAAGCACAAATCACCATTCTCTTCTCTGGTTTATATTTCCTTCTTGGCTCGTCAACGTTTCAATACCATTCTTTTATCGGTTGTGCTAGCTAGCGCCCCAGATGAGCATCAGTGTCTGAAAGCCGTTCTTCTTCCTCCTCCCTACACACCAGACACCACTGTCGAAGTTCAAATTCAATTTTTTTTAAAAATACTGGGTGCTTCGGGTGGGGCCGTGCCCCTACTTTTGCAGGGCAAAATGGATTCAATTGGCACATGAGCAGTAGGGATGACAGGCGGGCTCACTGTGAACCAGATCCGTGCACCACTAGATCCAGACAGTAGTTAGTACATGTCAATGACGTACGATCGGGCGGCCAAATATTCACCGAATTTACCACCGACAACACGAGGAACACATGCAATCAGGCATGAATGCACGTCGTCAAGGACCAGTTCCTCGTGGCCTCATGGTGTGCGGTCTGTCGATTTTGTCACACGCTACAATCCAAAACCAATCGACAGGTTCGAGATCTTGCGCCGCTGGCGCTCGCGCACGGGTAGGAATCCGCTCTCTCGATGCTGCCATGCACGGATCGGCTCTGCAAAGACCATCATCCACCGTTCACACATACCGAGAAGAGAACACATTGGCACATGACACCTAGTGCTATACTACCCGTAGTGCAGAAGGGGACACGTCAGATTTGTCGCATTCCCGGACTACCGGCCAGTCTGATGCTTTTCCTTCGGTGACTCTGTGATTAGTAGCACTAGTGTTCAACGAGATATTTTTACGCAGCTTGCTAAGACAGCCATAACGATCGAGTTCAGGATTCAGGTCGAGCAACCAAGATGACACCTCTCATTGTCATCTCTCGCCTGGTTACCGGCGTTCTCCTGGTCCTGGCATTAGCTTTGCTCTTCCAGTTCCAGCGGGCAGCAGCAGGAGAGGAGCACGTGCGCTATGATGGCTCAGGTCATGATCAGATGTTGATGTCGGAAGCTCCGGCGCCGCTGTTGAGGCGGCCTCTGGCTTGAGGATTACCGGTAGTGGCCTGCCCCCTGCCGAGGTCGGGAACTCCACGGGCGAGTATAAGGCCATATCATCGTCCGCTCGCCGCCGCCGCAAAGCTCGTAGCTGTAGATTGTGTTCTAGGCGTCTCTAGCTCTAGAGAATAGAGACGGGAATAATACTTGTTGGTGTCGGCGTCCCATTTCCTGTAAGCCGGCTTGTTGTAGTGTTCTTTAGCTGCTTTCAAACAAACGCTGTAAGCTTTATTCAAGCCATGGATTCATTTAGGAATCTCGGCGTTTTCAGCATCAAACGCCACCGTTTCTCCTTCTTGTCTGCTCAGCATTTCTATCTATGCCATTCTTTTGTTGGGTTTCCTAGCATTTCTTGTATGTTTCCAAGATACGAGCAGTACAGCTCATGAACTTGCTCACCCGAATCACCAGACCAGAGGAGAGGACCAGAACGCGTTCTATACTTCTATTGAATTTCTAACTGTGCAGAATTCGCGGCTTTGCAGCGCTTCTACTACTGTCCAACACTTTTTGGTCAGGGTGCAATTGCAGCTGATTCAGCGCTTCTACTACTGTCCAGCATTGTACCAGAGCTGATTCAGCTGGCAGCCTGCAGGTTATTTTGTTGCAGGCCTTGGTGGAACTGCAATGGCAAAGGTCCGGCTTGGGATTGTTTCTGCTCTCAACGGTTCAGATTTTTTAGATATCTTTTTTTGGTATAGTAGCAAATGTAGCATAGAGTTGGTTTCTATGTCATCTCAAAATGAACTAGCTTCATCGGCTCCTTTGTGTACTGCATCAAGTTTTGCAAGATTGAATCGTGATTTGTCGATGAATCTTTTTTGGCCACTGCTGTGCTGTCCATTGAACATTGATCATTATGGAGTTTCAAATCGGCAAATGAGACACTTTGTCCACACAAGTCCAGCCTTCTGGACTGCTTTTGCATCTCTGTCATTCCATTGCCGGATTGCCGTAGCATAGCATAGCATGGTTGGCGTCTGAGGAAATTCCTGGGTACTGCGTCACAATTTCCACTGGCGAATGACAATCAGTTCATCAGAGGAAGACCTCAGAATCACCATTGACCCAACACATGCTGGATGCATTGGCCTGCCTGGGCCCATCTAAAGAACCTCCCCATTGATTGCATCCATGCTCTGCATTGACCTCCAACTCCAAAACAAGTCAACCACCACACTCAAAAAAAAAAAAAAAAAAAACAAGTCAACCACCCAAGTTCCACTCTGCAGTCAAGTCAAGGGGCAAGAGCCTCGAAGTTAGCACAAATGTATTTCGTCAAAAAAAGTTAGCACAAATGTAAACGAGTGTAGTTCAGAGAAAGGAAGAGAAGAAGGAAACAAGCTGTTGCTTACTTACCATCCTCCCCATTTCATTATCCTAACTTGCATGCCATACCGCATTACATTGACCTGGCGCCCGAGAGCAGAGACTGACCTCAGTGGTGGGTATTCATGTGTTCGTTCGGATCTCAAGGACCCTGACTGAGATTTCGCTGGCAGAACCCTGGGTCAAAGTTTTAGTATAAATTCAGCTAACCAGTTCACTAAAAGAGCAAACGCTCACGGCCACCACCATGAGACTGGTTGCTGTCTTCACCATCCTGGCTGCTCTGTTCGCCGTGACCGTGACATTGCCCATTGCTGTACTGGCGGGGGGGGGGTGGGCAGTGTGCCCTCACCGCCGAAACCTTTCCCTCCCAGACACCACCATGAACTGCCACCGTCACCATGGCTACACCGCCTGTCACCACCGCCGCCGCCACCGCCATGCCACCGGCAGCTTGGTTTTCGTCAGCCACAACCATATTCAGCACCACCAGAATGTTGAGACAGAGTTTTAGAGTTCATTAGATCGCTGTTGTGTTGAGCCAGAGTTTCACAGTTTCAGTATTCAATCGAGCAAGATAGTTTTTGTATACTGCAATCACATAGTTTTTGTATACTGCAATCACATTTTCAATATTCGCTTCCTGCTATCAGCAAGAGTTTCACAGTTTCAGTATTCGATCGAGCAATATAGTTTGTGTACTGCATTTTTCAATATTCGATCAAGCAATATAATTTTTGTGTATATTTCAGTATTCGATCAATCTAGCAAGGTTGTGAAGGTACAAAGCTCAGGTCTTAAAGTGACAGTGTGCCGTTCTGATGCTATAAAGAAATTAGTTTTCGTACTACCAATGAAATCGGTACGCTAGTAATTGCACTGGGTTCCCAAATCATCTTGACTTCAAGATAATTGGGCAAAGGAGGCGACCTCTCCTCTCAGCTGATCTGAAGGTTACGCCGATCTGTTATTTTCTTTTCGGAAAAAGTTTATTTTACACCCCTAACTATGAGGGTGGACTACATAACCCCTAACCTATTAAAACAGTCTATTTTACCCCTGAACTTTTCAAAACCAATCAAACTACCCCCTTAAACAGTTTTTTCAAAAATCATAGTAAATCATAAAAAAAAAATCATACAATAGAAAATCCAATTGTGTTGGATTCCAAATGAGTAGATCTAACGCAGTGAACATATAATATGGTATGCTTTTTAGTACATTTTTTTACAGCTATGTGACGAAAACCATAGATCTAAAGCTATAAAAAAAATGTTACGGTTAAGTTACGGTTAACATGTTAACCTTTTGTCTTAGTGAGAAGGAGCAAATCATAATCACTTAAACTTGAATAGCAAAATGAGGGTTACTTTTAGAGATAAAGAAACAGCGCAAGATCAAGATGTAATCTCCAGTATCCCGGCCTAGGCTGATCCTTTGTATTTGAACTCTTATTCCCTACTTAACGATACATAATTCTCTTTGCGTATTTGAGGGGGAAAAAGGAGACAAAGAAACAGATGTGTGACCTCCAAAACAAGTCAACCACCCAAGTTCCAGTAACAACCCATAAATTTAGGTTTCTTGTTAAATGCCGACGCGTTTGCTACGGGTAGCCAAATTTTGTATAAAAAAACATGAATCGCATGATAAAATAGCAATACAATGAAGGTTAAACAATGATATTAAAATAACATTAAATAATCTAAACAAGTTTTTAGAAAGTAACACAAGCAAATCCAAAACAAGTTTTGTGAAAGTAACGCCGATCAATCATGGATTTCAAGAAGTTTCTAAACTCTATTTTATGGATTTTCCTCGTAATTCGACTAAGGTAATGTTTTATAGTTGCCTGAAGATATCTTCGATATCCATTTTTTTCGCGGCGCCCAATAAATCCACCAAAGAAGGTTTGACGATCTTCGCACCATCCCAGACACGGCAGTGTATGCGCATATTAGTGCTTTATCATATGAGCAATGATGCATGTCTTTAAAAAATATGCTATTCTCACCGTATGAATACTTTGCGGATTTACTTAACTATTCAACACGTACATGTATTGTAAAATAAGTAATCCACTCGAAGTGCTCGGCAAGATTCACATCAAGAATACATAGAAATAATTAAATAATAGTTATTACCGTTGTGTTTAATCGAGATTCCGAAGTTAGTTACCCATCTATGTTAGGTGCAACGCTTTTTCCATGCGGTGAAATTTCCATTTGAAGATGTCTTGATTCCATCCAGAATATGTTTATTCATTGCGCCTTGGAACCTCACGTTGAATCCAAGAGTCCGGCACGGCATACACGGGGTCGTCGGTGTTTCTTTACACCCGTCCTCAACAGTCTAGGGTCAACCATAGTAAGTATCTTTTTTGCTGCGGATCCAAAACATAAAGCATGTAGTGGCTGTTCCATCTCCATGGCAAAAAGAACCCGCAAAACACGATAATAACGATTAGAAATAATACATAAGAAAACAAGTAATAAAGCTAGGGCAAGCGACTTACATATTTGCATGTGCTAAGTTGTATTCCATACAATATTCAATTACAAATACATTGAAATGAATTACAAATAATTTAATGCAGACGTGTTATTAATTTTCAATTACCTTGCCTATTAGCAAGTAGAACCTCCTTCCATACAATATTCTTCGTGAAAATCCCATCAACCGCCTGGGTCGCCATATCCTTACCTTTTTTTTTCCTTTGCTGCATTTCTTTTGTTTTTTCAATGCCATTCTTTCTAGCATTTTTTCTTCTCCATCTTTTTTGGCCTCCTCCTCCCGTGCGCCCGCATCCGCGGAGGGCGAGGATCTTGATATTCGCCTCTCTGACGTGGCTCTAGACATCGTAACATACAATCGACCGCGGAGAGAACACCGTGCGGCGTATACACACCCACGTTCGGGATGGTTTGGCCTCAGGCCTTGTTGGACAACATGGCGGCTTCCCGGCGATAGGAAATCGCTTCCTCTTAAACTCGAACGGAACATCTCATCGTGACGGGCACAAGGGTATTCGAGGAAGGAATACCCGCTTCCCAAAGATGTCGCCCAACCACAATTTCCGCCGATTGTATTTTTGAGAACCCTCGCACCAAAGCCAGCCCTTGTACCGTTGTATGCCCCAATGGCAGGTCAATATCTCGAGAAGAAGATGACAGACACCCGAGCTTGAGCTTCAAGACGTGTGGAGGCAAGCCGCTTGGGTTGAGATCGTTAAGGAACTCTACCGATAGTAGTTATGTGGATCATCTACTGGCCAGAGTCAAAACTTTTATACACCATCTCGCCCCTCGAAACATATCAATCATTTTCATATTGATCATGTCCACCCAATCGCATGCGTAGATAAAATCGCCCGTGGTGATGTAGTCTTTATTCGCCATGTTTTGCTTTAGGTCCGGAAAGATGATGTCGATCAATGAGCGAGATCCTTCTCAAGACGCCAGAGTACGGACACGATCTCTTCCTGAATCCGTACATCGTCATCACCGTAAACCTCTTCTCGCTCCATTACCGATCGCAAAGCGGATATCTGCAAACCATCGGGTCACTGAGCCCTCATGTTAGGACGAGCTTTAGGTGGCTTATGGATTCCTAAAGATGAGAGCTCTCAGAGAGAAGCCCCGACTATTTGAGCCCCGGATCCTTTCGGCACATCGTGAGGACCCCGCCCGAAATCCCGCCAAAGACAACCGCCTTCCCACCGAATGTAAGGTCCGGCCTACCATTGTATCTCGTGAGGCTCTTGTCTAGTGCTTCCACGCTTTGCCTCCTTGTCATAGATGCCTTCGCCCCATATTATGAGAGCCGCTTGTCGTAGCAACTTGACGCATCTATCTTGTTTAGTGAATTTGCATCCATCACCATCTTTAGCATTGAGAGGTATCACACGGCCGAGTGGCTCGTCCTCCCACTCGCAATATGGATGTCGCGACCCATGTTGCCGTAGCTACAACAATCTTTCCCCTCGCTACGTAGTTTTCCTCGATAAGTGCCCTATACAAGAAGGTCTTTTCCCTGCACCGCCGTCCATCCACAAAGAACATCCGCCCCTTGTTTTGATGACGGCGCCATTATCTCATCGTAGCAGACCTTTGCCCGGGCCGCTGAGTGAGTCGCACAAAAAAACTCATCTTTGGGGTCCACCGACTCTACTCTCCTCAAGTATCTCTCGAGGAATATGACCGGCATTGTCGTGATGTGTCATCAATTTTGGAAGAGGCAATTTATGAAACTCCTTCCCCATAGACGGCATTCATGTTTCTAATATCTATCAAAACTATCTCACGCACTTCGCTCCTGACATGGGTTATTACGGCCGTAGTCCTCGACATTGCATCGTAGTGCTTTTCCCACAAACCAAACACATCATGTGGCTCATGTAATACTATTATTATTGTTGCAAATAGCCTCTCAGAGAGGAAGGCATCTCTAATAAAGTAGCTTCGCTAGACACTCATCTAGTGTATTGTCCTCTTCGATTAGCCTCCTTTCATGCTAGCTTTCACGGGAATGAAGGTAGCGGCTCTCCATCGACGGGCCCTAAGGTGTTCATATATGAGGGTAGCACCAAGAACATTATTTAGGAGGACAACCAAGAAAGTAGCGTTCTCTCCTCATGGATGAGCCGATATGACTCTACCAATTTGGAAAAACAGAGTTCTTTCTAGGCCGCGTAATTTGCCATTAGATCGCCAAGTGAAATGCTCCTCGGAAGTCCCGATACAAGATTCCACGGATGCCTCATGCTGCCGATTATAATCAAAATACGCAAATCAACATTGAATCTTCTCGCGCCCTACTTATTAACAATCCTCTCAACCTTGTCCTTTTATGGAATGACACCATGTGCATGCCTCGGAAGATGAAGCCGCAGCCGGCCGCATCCGGTGGATAGTTCTTGCTCAAGTCAAAGCCATATATCCGCCATGGGGCGCCTCCGGGAGGCGTCACCAACGCCTCTCTATATTGCCCGATCTCATCAACGCCACGCTTATCTGGGCTTTGTCAACCTCCCTCATCGCCACCGATGCCCTCGTCATGTCCCTTTTTGTATATGTACTTGAAGATGTACTTTCATCGATTTGATGCTCCCACATGCTTCAACATTTATATGGCGCTTTGAAGGTACGCAGCCAGAGGAGGTTGTAAGGCACGCACCCATCGGTTGTCCAAGAAATGGCCTCGCATTTTTTTCCTCAGACGCCCATCATCGCGTGCCGATAGACGGGGGTATGAATCCTTTCCTTGTGACGTTGACTCACGTAATGCTTTAGGGTAGTGGTTCTTGCATTCGCCTTTAACCACCGCGGGTAACGACAAAATGGATTAAGCTTCCCTTACGGGACCATGCATCATATGCTTTGTTACCATCTTGTAGAGCTGGGGTATTTTTCTTCTTGTTTGGTAGCTCAAGACCGATAATCATGTCATATTGCTTCGGGATATGTGAGCTTGTACTTCCGTTCCATTATTAGTAAACCCGGTGTGCATGCGCAAACCCCTCTTCAAACTCCACTACATATCGTAGGCCTTCACCTTCCCAAGGATGTCTTTTCTCCATCAACATTTTCTTCATTGCATCCAACTTTGCTCTAAAGACTTCGGTGACGAGATCCGACGGCTATCTTGCGGTGTCCGCCCGATAAAGTTCATTCTTGATCTCCTCCCGGTTAGGGTTGCACGCCATCGTGAGGAAGATATCGTGTTTACCATACTTCCGGACGAGCCATTGCATCCATGTACCGGGCTGCCTCATATCACGGGTCCTCCTATGAATGAAGAAGACAACAATCGCTTTCCGGCATTCTCAAGCACTTCCTTCTCCCCGCATGCATGCCGCCCACTGTGCCTTGATATAGGTGGGGCTTCTTAAAGAGTCCCGATTGTTCGTGATGTAGTCCAAACATGAAGCTCTCAATCTTGATGTACGTGTTTTAATAAAGAAATCGTTGAAAAAGTCGGCCGCCATAGAGTATTGGATTAAATACATTTGGTCGCATCCGGAACTTGTAGCAGCGGTAGTAGTCGCGCCGCGGATACACACACATTTACAAGAGGTTCTACAAGGAGACAATGGTCGAGTTAGTACTATGATATAACGTAACTAAGTTGATATTGAATTAATCAATTAATGAAAAGGGTTCAAGGTACCTCCATCACACGCCATTAGCCGTACCCTCTTTCTCAAAGACGCCTTTTGCGGATCTCTCGAGCCCTCTCAACTTCTTCCATAGTAACATTTTTTTTTCGGATGCAATTGTGCCATTCCGAGCTCACCCTTTGGGGGCTAAAAGCGGTATGAAAGCGGGTCATAGCACGCCATATATGAGCGGATGCCATGTATGGACGGGTCCGTCCCTTGCGAGGACCACGCTATGCCGAATTGGCCTAGACGCTCACTCCCCTCAACCTGCCGGCAAACCACTCCTTGCGGACAAAGCTCGTTATATGTTCTCCGGTCAAGTCACTTGGTCAAGGTTGAACTCGATCACGATAATCCTCGACGTTCTCAACGTGTCCCATACTGTAAATGCGAATTTCCGAGTAGTAGGGATTCCCATTAAGAATCCCAACCAATTGCTCAATAACTTCCCTCGGTTTTTTTCGGCGCCGCTACATTTTAACTTGCTCATCCGATGCTCAAGGGACGGGTCGCCGTCATAAAAAATAAAGCTCAAGGGTGTCTCTTTTCAACACCATCCTCTTTACCAAAAGACCGTATGTTATGGTAAATTGGTCC
The DNA here is from genome assembly GCA_015847255.1 of Hyparrhenia diplandra. Taxonomy (NCBI): domain Eukaryota; kingdom Viridiplantae; phylum Streptophyta; class Magnoliopsida; order Poales; family Poaceae; genus Hyparrhenia; species Hyparrhenia diplandra. The sequence goes on from JADLZK010006639.1 coordinate 46,647, forward strand.
ATGAGCACGGGCGTGTAGATACCATGTGTTCTTCTCATATTTGTGGTAACAAGATCTAGGTGGCGTCAGAGAAGTGAAAGAGAAGTGGCCATTAAAATATCCGATGTTTGCACGAAAAGTGCCTAGCATAAACATCCGAGCTTGACCCACAATCTCTCGAGCTCGTGGTGTATCGGGAGTTTCAAAGAGTAATCTGTCCCCACCACGCCAGTAAAGCTGTGTGGTTCACCCCGATCCTCTTTGCAAAGGCAATGCTTGCAATTTGGCACCGACTTTAGCTTTCTGTGCGACTTCGATGGTAGATTAGAATAAACCCTACCGTATGGATCAGGGACATCGTGCTCACTATTCTCCTCGACATCCGCAAGCCGTCATTGTGCTGCCTCCATCTAAATTAGATTCGCCAAAATATTGATGTTTTACACGTGTTTTGCAATTCTTGAAAAACAGTGGATTCTCTTTATCAAGCATTGTACCTTGTGCGGCGAAAAAGTATGCCTCCTCCTCTTCAATGTCCTCCTCAAATATGACATCCGCGTCATAGTCATAGCGTACACAACACAAGCACATATATGCATGACTCACGGAACATGATGGCATATAAGGTAAGCAAAACTTTAGTAAAGAAAAATACCGCCCTCGGCGACATCGTCCCAGCATATCGGGTTGTGCACCGCTTTTGAGGCATTGGAGCGGTACCATCAACTACAGACGGGCTGTGTTTTTGCGTGCACGAAATTATTAGAGGGTGGGACTCCGGATTCTGCGGTGACACCATCCAGGCAAAAATGGCATTAGTTATTGGAATAGAGGCGTGAATTTGTAAATGACCACATATAAATAATATATGTACCGTTATGAACCACACTTTCGATTGTGTATGGTCGCTCACATCACCGCTTATTTCCATTTGCACAACCCCTAGTCATTCTTCCAACATTTGATTCAAAAAAGCCTTATTGCGGCGTGACATAAGGGCATTTCTCTCTCCATTGTTCACCCGATGTCTATGTATGGTATGTGTCGAGATCGGGGGTATCAACTTCTCGGATCTTCAACCACAAAGGCGCGCTGATGTAAACAGCGTGCCCCAAACTCAAGGTATCTCCATATCATGTGAAGTTGCTTTAGGCTTAATGAAGTGGAGACGCAAAAATAGGTTTAGGATTGCGGTGAGGGCTCTCCATGGCGATGGAGTCCGGATGCAAATTGTTGGCTCGGTGTTCTCTCACCATCCTTTTGTTGTTTTTCTTCATCTCTTTTTTCGTTTCTCCACCTTCTCTTGTGGAGCCATCTGCAATTTCCTTGCAGCGTTCTTCTCAGCATACAATTCACGCCTCTTATTTAATAGTGCCTTTTGTTCGGAGACATTGCAGCCCTTCGTGCTCTAGCTAATTCACGCCCTACGGCTCTTTTGGACATTTGTCCGATTTATCAAAGGAACTTGATGCATTTACATCACCTAAATATAAAAAATACACGTAATGCATAAACATTAATACATGATATAAAAAAATAATTGTACCATCAATTAGATAAGATTCTTGATGAGACAACTGAGAATGAACTTTTTTTCTTTTTATTCTCAAAATAAAATAGATGATGTATAAATAATGTACCTAGATTTAGATCAATTGATGAATTAGTGAAGTCAACCATGCCACTTTGGTCTACACATCTATCAGAATAGTCATCTACACACATATAATAACATGACATTAACATTGGCACACGCACCATACAATCTCAGTATATTAGAAAAACAATGAATGGTACATGTGTCTATCTCCATGGGTTCGTATGAGTTGTCTCGATGTAGCCGGTCATCATTTATATAATCATCAATGCCTTCTACAGTCTTCTCAATTCCAGCTGGGTTAACATATAAAATTTGAACACAAACATTATTAAAAAATCAAATCAACTGAATGCATTTCAAAGTCCTTCTAGTTTACCTATTTTTTTCATCACTGCTTTCTTCATGAGTCACCTGTGCTTTTCGTAGCATAGAGCTGACATTTTCCATTTCACATGATTTTTTGGCGGGATCTGTGTTTTCATTGGTTGACCCAACTCCATAACCTGTTTGCAAGTGACCTCTCGACCCAGCAGCTAATTCTGTATTCCCTTTTGTGTGATCATACTTTTTCCCTTTTTCTTTGGTTCCTTTCATCCTTTTTTTTCTCGACTCATTGCTGCATACGTGCCTTGTCTCTTTCCCTTTTACGTTGCACCCTTTCATCAACTGGCCTGGGAATTTGATATTGTTTGGTCACCTGTTTAAAATGAATTTTCAATATCGATTTAATCTGTACTCACAACACATGTAAAAGTGCAAATGGACATGAATATAGACCGTTATCTCCAATGTCTGTGTTTGTCAAGTCTTGAAATGTTGTACGCACCATCATGACGTTGCGTAGAACCCATTCTCTGATCAAACCGACACAAAAATTAATCCATAGTTTCAATCGAATATAAACACATGGATAGTTCAATAAGATAACAATAGTGATGCTATTGCCCATTGGTAGGATACATGGCGGCCAAGGGATGACAGAGTGCCGAGTCCATACTGAAAGAACAGTCACTAATACATGATAAGTACCACATTGCTGGAAGCTAAATTGCATCCCAGTAACCACACTATAAATCAATCATCAGCTGCGTCATCTTTTCATGTATATCAATTGTCTGACATTCTACGGTTGCATGGTAACCAATTGTCAAGTTTTTACATCCGCAGGACTCAAGGGCTGGATTCAAGTTAGTGAGGATTCCACACAACCAGCATTTATTTTCACTCAAGGTGCGACACAGTTATAGTTCATCATTGGCTGCAGGAATCGCCTGCACGCGAGCGCCAAAGCGTGATCCCAAACTGAGAACATGCACGCGAGCGGCAAGGAATCGCCTGCAGGAATCGACATTGGCTGCACTGCCCGATCCCAACCTGTACTATAGTGATCGGCCAAAAGCGTGACACAAAGAGATCGAACGCACGAACAACGAAAAACAGGCGAGCATTATATGGCGACCAAATCCCGCCATTACTCAAGGTGCGACATTACAGTTATAGTACATCATGATTTTTTGCATGATATATGGTGTGGTTCGTGAAAGAAAGAACAGGCATCATTATAAAGAAAAAAACAGTAAGCGTGATGGTACCGCTAATGTGCTGACGCACTTACTCCCTCTGTGAATGTCGAGTTACCTGCTTCCCTTACTCCTCTGTGAATGTCGGTTACCTGCTTCCTGTGGTTAGTTTGCTCGTGCAGTGTAGTTGCTAATGCGCTGCTGAATCACGAACTGCTGCTTGAGTGCAAGCTCCTGTGCTTGGTGCTGAGCGAGCACATGCATTGGTGCTGGGGAGCTGGTGCGAGGCGAGCATCACAGCTGTTGCTGGGGAGCGAGAAAAGCTGGTGCACGCGAGCGCAGCTGCAGGGATCGACATTGGCTGCACTGCCCGATCCCAACCTGTACTATAGTGATCGGCCAAAGCGTGACACAGAGATCGAACGCACGAATAGCGAAAAACAGGCACATACCGTGGCTGGCTTCGTGAGGGACGTGGACGCCGTCGCGAGTAGAAGGCCTTCGACAGTTCGTGGGCGCGACCTCTCCTGCACGACAGGACCGTCACGACTCTTGCCGGCGACGATCCTTGGTGCGACGGGCAACGGTAGGAGGGAGAGGAATGCGAAGAACGTGCGGCCAGGAGAGGAGAGGAAGGAGAGGGAGCGTGTAAAAGGATTTGAATTGTATTGATTTGAATTGTTTCCTAATAAAAGGCTACCGCATTGCATGTATTGATTTGAATTGTTTCCTAATAAAATGCGTACGAAACCGCATTGCATGCATTGATTTGGTTTTCTATTTCTAATAAAAGGCATTCGCATGGAGAGGTTTCTATTATTGCATGACAGGAAAAGGCATGGAGAGGATTCTTCGCATGCGCTTTCATAATAAAAGGCATTCGCATGGAGAGGTTTCCATTTTTTGCATGTAATTCTATTTTTGCATGACAAGAAAAGGCATGGAGAGGGGGCGCGTTCGCATGCCAGGGAGAGGGGTGGACACAAACAAATGTCACACCAAAATGACCCCTTTCATCCTTTATATGTAGTAAAGAAGTAAAGATGCCTATTGCACCCTGCAGTCAAGCGGGAGAAGAAGCTAGGAGTTCAGAGAAAGGAAGAAGGAAAAGATGCTCCTTCTCCTTTGGCAACGACCTACGTAATCCTTGTTGCCTTACCAGCCTTGCATTGACCTGCGCAAGCCGAGCAAAAGAGCTGAGAATAGTAGGCATCAAACTTGGCTATACTTAGCTCCCTCTCGTCTATATGTAAAACCCTCTATACCGTTCAATATATTGAGTATTCACCCATATTACTTCTTTCATGGTATCCCGTGCGATCCTCACACATTGGCCCATAATTAGCGCCGCGTTGCTGGTCCTTTTGGTCGCCCGGCCCAGCCGCCGCAGATCCTTTACGCCGCGCCGACTGCACGCCGCGCCCGCCGTGCCCTTCCCTTTACCAAGGCCCGCTGAGATCGCCGGCCCCGTCCACTCGCTCAGGCGTGATCCCGTCCGCGACCGCCGAAGTCCCCGCTCTACGTCGAAAGTGCGTGGACGCCGCAGTCCCCGCCGAGCCGAGGGCCCGTGGACGCGCGACGCGCGATCCAGCCGCCCTCGATCACGACGCGGCGCGATCCCGGCCCCACTCGCGCCTCGCCGAGCACCGCTCGCAGCTGCGATCCCCGGCCCGCTGGACGTGATCCCTGCCTTTCGCTGCGTGACCGCGTTTTGCGATGTGGGCGCGCGTGACCCGCTCTCAGTCTCCGCTGCGCGTGATCACGCGTCCCGCTGCGTCGAGTCCCCTCGTGGAGCGCGTGACGACGCTCCCGGATCGCGCTGCTTTGTCGCGTGGCACCTCTCCCGACATCGAGCAGCCCGATCAAGATCATGTGCGTATTTCGCCGCGCGGTGATCCTGCCGTGCTGATCGCGTGCGTGTGTACTTCGCCGCTAGCGGTGATCGACTTTCGTCCCGATCGACGGTGATCGACTTCGTCACGACATTTTCGCGAGACACGGTGCGGTCGATCCCGATCCACTAGTCCCGGTAAAAAAAAAAAAGAGAGAGAAAGAGAGAGAGAGAGAGAGAGAGAGAGAAAAGAGAGAAAAAAAGGCAGCCCCCCCATCCATCGCGACGTCGATCCTCGTCATGGCTGAAACTCCGAACAAGCCAAGGCCGCGCTGCGGAGGCGCAGGAGTAGAGGCGATCGTGAGGCCGCCGAGGCCCGCTCCAAGGCCCTCAACGAGTTCAAGGCAAAGCACGCCGCACCCATAGCGCCGCCATCGCCCCCAACAACATCAAGCTCTGGCTCCGATCGTCTTGGATCGCGGCCGCCAACAACTACAATCGTTGGCGCTCCCTCTTCCCGGCCGCCCCGGCAAGTACATATTCACCAATCACGTTCTCATGTGGTGAACGAGGTTGGCATGGCCGCAAAATGGATCGCGAATCCTCATGTGGGATCTCACGACGCGATCCGGCCGATCTCCGGCCCGTCCACCATCTTTGAAGAAGAACCCCAACGCCCACACGCTGGCTCCCTCGAGGGCGAATTCCTCGGCGGTAGCCAGTCGCGTCTGTATTTGCTGCTTATCCGCCCGGAGTTCCGCTACCGTGAAGCGGCAAGGCGGCGTCTCCATCACGGACTGCGCAAGGCGGAGACCATGGCGGCCAACCTCAAGGACTTGGCGTCGGTGTAACCGACCCCTCGTCCCCTCACCGCTGCGGGGCCTCGGCGACAAGTTCGCAACATGGTGACCAACATCAAGTAGCCAACCCGTTCCCCACCTTGAGGCCGCGACGCTACTTCTTCCGAGGAGATCGACCTCGACGACGCCGCCGCACCACCAACCCGCCGGCTCCGCACCGCGGCCCTCCTCACGACTCGGGTCCAACGGTGCGTGGTCCTCACGGCCGTGGTTGGTGGGTAACCTAGCCAGGTGCCAACCCGGTGTCCGCGAAACCATGGCGGTCGGACGTGGTCCTCGAAGAAGCAGCCGCGCGCCCATCCGTGGCCAAGCAACACTAGCCAAAGTTGCCGAACCCCCACACCGGCATCCGTGGGCATGGCGTCACATGCCCACCGTGGCAGCGCCTCACGATGGTTCTTAACAACCGCAAAGAAGAAATTTCACTTCCGGCACCCACGGGTACGGACCGACACGTGGCCCCTCGCACCTCGCCCCCTCCGTGCTTCGGCTAAGGGCAGTCGATGCCTCCACCGTGAGTATGGAGCCCGATGCACGGTGGGTCCGACTTTACATCATCGCCGCCAAGCAACTTCAAAGACCATGACGTACCACATAATCGCCGCCCAGCGGCATTGGTATGTTGACTCCTCGTGCCGGGCGCCCACATGGTCAATAATGCTGTATAATTTCCTCCTATCACCTTCCCTTGTCGTCCAAGTCCTTCATCTATCATTGTCGGGTAATGGAGCTTACGCTTCCCATTACCTCCGTGAGGATCTCACTCTTTTATCACACCGCGAACGCCCCTAAGCTTATCAACCCTGCACCCATCTTCTGCCTCGCTTTTTAAAGTGGTTGTAATTCTCCGCTGCACACATTGGCCCAAAGAAAGTGTTACAAAAGCAGGGCATGCAACAAGCTAGAACCACCTTAGAAAGTGTGTCCAATGTAGTAATTGGATTTTACAACCACCTTAGAAAGTGTTTGTAACTGGCATTTATTATAAATCTCTTGCAACAAGCTAGAACCAGTTTGACTTGTGTTTTGTATGGGTGGAAGGGTTTTTGTTATCAGAATCCTCAACCTATTCTTCAAAGCAACAAATGCTCTCTCTACTGTCACTCCTCAAAGAAGAGTGCCTCAAATTGAAAAAGTTCCTCTTGTTTTGGAGTTTGTATCATTTCATTCCTCAACTCCCCTACTACAAAAACAACACTCTCGAAAAGAACTCGTTGATTGGCCAAACCATCTCCTAAATGTGAGATCTATAACTCTAAACCTCTCATTGTGGCCAACCACATGTATGACATTGCAACTTGTTCTTCCTTGATTTGCATGGATAGAGTATGTAACAAGCTCTCTAGCACTAAAGAGGTCACAAAGCCGAAAAAAAGGTGCCCTTCTCATCCTAAGCAGAAAAAGGTTAACACAATGGACATCATTTGAGTTGTAAATGTAGTTAAGGTTGTGCTTCCTTTGTTGGTCTCTCTCAGGGGCATAGGTCATAGATCGGGCATCGCATTACCCTCCTCCTAAAACCACATGAAAAACAAAGAAGCAACAACAACAACCATTGCAGTTGCTCCACGACGCATGGCTTGGAAATCCATTTCTAAGCATAACAAAATGACATGTAAGGACAATTAGAACAAGAATGAACCACTAGTGCAAAGTGAACTAATAAGTGGTTCCTAACAAGCATCATGTGAACATCAAGGCGGTTTGCCACACCAACATGTGCTCCTCAGCCTAGAACAAGATTTACTAGCTAATCATCGACCTAGGCATTGAGCTTATTTTAAGATTGAAATTTAGCATCATCGCTGAACCATGGCAACCACGAGCAAAATAACAACAAAGATACTTTGCATTGCATTAGAAACCAACGGATCTAGCCATGGAACAAGTGGATCTACATCGCGAAATGCACGAGAGATCCATTAAGGGTATACCAACCAGAAATGCTCAAATCGATATCAAAATAGGCACGGAAATAAAATAGGCGCGACTCGGTGGGTATACCAACCCACGGGACTCGAGAGGGGAGAGGAAGAGGGGGTGAGGGGGTATACAGCGCCCCGCCTTTACCAAAGACCCAGCTAAGGGTTCGCCGGCGCGGTGAGGGAAGCCGGCGCATTTAAACCGGCTAAAGGAGGGAGAAGAGAGCCACCGCACCAAAGCGGGAATGCGAGATGCGAGAAGAAGGCGGGAGTGGAGGCGGTAGCCTAACCCCCCAGCGCGCCTTTTATCGCGGGAGGATGGATCCGTCTCCCACCAAGATGAGCTAGGTTCCTCGGCGCCTTTGTGCGGATCCCGACCGAGAGGGAAGCTCGCGGCGAGAAGGCAGAGGAGCCCAAGGATGGAGTGGCGAAAATGAACGAGGGGGATGCGTGGGGCAAATGATAACAGTCGAGGAACCAAACACGAGCACTGGTACCAACTCAACCCGAATCGACACTTTGCACCCGTTCGTTTGGGCAACCAATCACACCCTTAGAATCAAAGGCCATGCCAGCAGGATACGGGTTTACCAGAAGGGCTTGCTTGTTTGGCAGCAATGGAAATTTAAGTAATGTATTGTAACTCCCTCCAGCTAGAAATACATATATATTTAATAAACTGACCAAAAGCCATCATTCATGACGGATACATTCGCATAGCATCATTCATGATTGTATATCATACGGCAAATGTTCACTGCAGGAAAATGGGTTGATACATCTATTAGTTCTCAACAAGCTCCCTTACCAATCATATGAAAAACAGAATTGTAGGACCGGAATGTTAACCTGACACATGTTTTTCAGTCCACGGTCCTAAGGATTCAACAGGACAAAAGATCACTAACTCTTTGCTTGCTTATACTCCAATAATAAACAAAGCCCTTATTAGAGCATCATGTCTGCCATAACCAATGCACCACCAGAATTAAGGTTCGTCATCATGCATGGAATGAATAGATCCTAGTGTTCTCATCAGGGGTACAGAGTACTGGTGGTCAGCCCGTAGCATGATCTGAAAAGACTCAATCGATAAACTCTTAACCATGCCATGGCGCAGATTCCAACAAAATGAGAGTCGTGATATTTCAAAAATTAATGTGATTGGGCTTGGCGTGTGCTGCGTGTGCTTGGGATTGGGATTGGCCATAGAGGGAGAGTACAACTGTGCAGGAAAAATTTTGGATCAACAGTATCTAGCTAGTTTCAAGTACAGTACTACTACGTAAGTTACAGACTGACTTTAGATCATATTAGATATGATAGCATTCTGCATTCATAACCTCTATACAGTCATCCACAGTTTATTTTTAGGTGACAAATCGCTGAAAATCACAACTAAGCAAGAATTCTTTACAGGGCCACTAGAAATTACCTGGAGTATAGAAGCTCATGTAAGGAATCACAACGTAGGGCGTTCTGCTGGACATCTTCTTGACTTGGCCTGACTCCAAGTTAATCGCGAAGACGCCAGCACTTGTCCTGACGAAGATGACGCCGAGGCCCTCCGCGAAGCCAACCGGAATGGCAGCTTTCTTCACCAAGATCTCCGTGAAGCCAAGCGCAGCTGATTGGTTCAAGGGTAGTACACAAATCTCGCGACCCGGCAGTGTGTTGAGTTCCAAGACCCTGCTCTGCGTCCATGCCGCCGCAGTTCTGTCAGAACCGGTCTCTCTCGACCAGAGGTGAAGGCGGGACCCCCGCACGCTGGCGAACCCCAGACCACCGCCCATTGCCGGCATGAGGATACCGTGACCTTGGTGCCCTGACGGCGGGTCGACGAATGCGAGTTCCCAGCGACCCAAATCGTACTCCACGATGGTCTTGCTCTGTGCAGTGGGGAAGTAGATCCTATTGCCCACAAGTGCGATGGGATCCAGCGTGCCCACGTCCGCGAGGCCATTCGGGTGTTGAGCGTAGGTCACGTCGCTCCAGGCTCCGGTCTCCGAGGGTAGACGCGGGAGTACGTCCTGCCATCGTCGTCGTTTTCCACGAACGCGACGAGGAAGGGCCCGCCGTGGCAGTCGAGGGTGATCGCAGTCGCAGCCCCCTTGGGGCGCGCGGCCGCAGCGCAGAGCACCGCCACGCTGCAATAGCCGGGCGGGGGCGGCATGTCCAGCCCCCACCGCTCATCCGTGACGGGCTCCATACGAAGAATTCTTGGTCATTCTCCTTATCGGTGTCGTTTCTGAAGAGGATGCGGCCGTGGCGGGCGTCGCGCACGTTGTAGCCGGCGTGGTCGAGGTGCGAGGGCGGAAGGAGGTGGTGCGGACGAACCGGGCGAGCAAAACCGGTGCTGCGTTGTTCCACTTCCAGGTCGAAGACGAGGCCCAGCATGGGAGGCACCCCGTGGAACGCGCGGTAGCGGCGAAGGAAGGCGGGTCGGTGAGGAGGTGGCGCCAGCGCTTGCAGACGGCCGAGCAGCGAACGAGGCGCCTAGGGTCGTGCGGCGGGAGGCGAAGGAGGATCTCAGGGATGAGTTCGTCGGGCAGATCCAGCAGCGAGCGGACGCACAGGTTTTCCGGCGGAGGAGGCGTGGTCATGGTTGCTATCGCCGCGGCGTTGGGTTGCCCGGGTTGGGGACAACTACAGGGAGAGCCGATTGTTCGCCGGCGTCCGGCGGCTGCGCTTCAATTTGAGAGGGAGACCGATGCCCCGCCCCGGGGTGGGATATTAATGATATTAATCGGCCGCCTGAGTTTTTTTTCGGTGTGGGCCACTTTGGCCCATACGAGGTCGAGCCACAGCTCAGTTTATAGCCCATTCTACCACGAATCATTCGCATTGATGATTATGAATTCGCGTTGATTTGTCACCTAAAAAAAAAGATACTAGTACGATTCATTCTCATTGATGATTATTAATTATCTTTTAAAAGATCATGAATTGAAAAAATGTTACGTAAATGAAAACGCAGGGGCTTGTTTAGTCCATCCATGATCCAAGAGGATCAGAAGGGGATTAAATGCATGGAATTGATGAGGATTTAGATTTCTACGGAATAAAATTCCCTCCCCTTTAAAACCCCTTGGATTATATGGATTGACATCATTTAGCGTGTTCGGTCTCCTGTAAAAAATGTCATGGGAGAAGGTGATTCTGATTGTCATGAGAAGTTCATATTTCTGGTTCATAAAAAATCTAGTTGAATCCGACTCTACATTTTGTTGATTCTGACTCCAAATTGTTTTTAGAGATTCTCCGTTTCTTTCAGGGAAGAAATGGTTTTAGTTTGGCACAGATTATGATGTGCCTGTTTTAAAAGCGTAATGTGCCTGCCAAGCGTTTTTTAAGAGCAAGTATTATGATGGCGGCCTCACCGTCTACGCCTACGCGTGCGGAGAGAGAAGTGAGGGAGAGAGAAGAAAATGGCGTTTCACGACGGCGCCCTTGGCCAGAGCCACTAGGCCATGCGGCGTCTTCTGCAATCGCTCCACATTTATCTGCATAAATAGTAGTGGACCCTGTTAAGCGTTATCACAGCGGTTGGCGAGTAACTTACTTAAACTATTAAACTCTTGCTCTAGCGACAAGAAGACTTATTTAGGGCGAGCGACGAGTCAATTTAGGGGTTTTCTCCATGCCTGGGAATTTCTACCATATGTACTCTAAAACTATTTATTCTTTGAGTAACGATGGACTTGGAGTTCAAATAAGACTTGGAGTCTTGTCTTTTCTTCCTCTCTCTTCCATAAAATATAGTGCCACATCAGCCACATCAGCAAAGTGTTATAAATTTGATGGTAATAAATAAGCGGGGACTCTATGGTAGAAGGTCAGCATTGTGTCACGCCAAGCTTGCTTGAGTAAAGAAAAGGGCTATAACTTTTGAACTTTGTCAGAGAAAAGTTTGTTGAACATCTGAATCTTTACATCAAGCTTTGCAAGATTGACTCGTGAATCTTTACGCCACTGCTGTCCATTGAACATTGATCATTATGGAGTTTCAAATCGGCAAATGAGACACCCTTGTCCACGCATGTCCTTCTGGACTACTTTACATCCCTACCATTCCAGCATGGCTGGCGTCTGGAGGAAATTTCCAGGGTACCGCTTCACAATTTCCATTGGCGGATGACAATCAGTTCATCAGAGGAAGACCTCGGAATCACCATTGACCCAACACATACTTTTGGATGCATTGGCCTGCGCAAGCCAACCCATTGATTGCATCCATGCGTGAGTTTTGACCTCCAACCCAAACAAGTCAACCACCCAAGTTCCACTCTGCAGTCAAGTCAAGCGGGGCAAGAGCCTCGGAGTTAGCACAAATGTACTAAACAAGTGTAGTTCAGAGAAACGAAGAGAAGAAGGAAACAAGCTGTTGCTTGCTTACCATCCTTGCCATTTCATTATTCTAACTTGCATACTACCATATTGCCATTGACCTGCGCAAAGCCGAGCAGAGACGACCTCAGTGGTGGGTATTCATGTGTTCGTTCGGATCTCAAGGGACCTCTGACTGAGACTGAGATTTCGCTGGCAGAACCCTGGGTCACCAAGCCAAAAGTTTTAGTATAAATTCAGCTAACCAGTTCACTCAAGAGCAAACGCTCACGGCCACCACCCACCATGAGACTGGTTGCTGTCTTCACCATCCTGGCTGCTCTGTTCGCCGTGACTGCGACATGGCCCATTTCTGTGGAGGCGGGTTGGGGCGCAGGGCGCCCCCCACCGCCGAGATCTCGCCTCTCCGTGCAATATCAACCACCAGACTCAGAGCGCCAGCTGCCACCGCCACGCCATGGGTAGCTGGGTCTTCGTCAGCACCGCCAGAAAGCTGAGCCAGAGTTTTTAAAGTTCATTAGATCGCTGTTGAATGTTGAGCCAGAGTTTCACAGTTTCAGTAATCGATCGAGCAAGATAGTTTTTGTATACTGCAATTTCACATTTTCAATATTCCCTTCATGCTATCAGCCAGAGTTTTCACAGTTTCAGTATTCGATCGAGCAATATAGTTTGTGTACTGCATTCACAGTTTCAATATTTGATCAAAAAAATATAGTTTTTTTGTGTATATTTCAGTATTCGATCAATCTAGCAAGATTGTGAAGGTACAAAGCTCAGGGCCTAAAGTGACGGTGTGCCGTTCTGATGCTATAAAGAAATTAGTTTTCGTACTAGCAATGAAATTGGTGCGTTAGTAATTGCACTGGGTTCTCCAAATCATGGTGCGTTAGTAATTGCACTGGGTTCTCCAAATCATTTTGACTTCAAGATAATTGAAAGTACTCCAAGAGATTCGAGGGCAAAGGAGGCGAGCTCTCCTCTCAGCTGATCTCAAGACCAAGCACCTCCTGAATCAGTTCTTGTTGACCCAATTTGGTTTGATGCGTCATTTTAGATCTTTCAATTATCCCAATAAGATAAATCAGTGACGCTCGCTTATATGCAATAACATAAATCGTTGGCCTTGAAACGTAGTATACTACATTACAGGAGAACGAGCCGTAGCTCGGTTGGCAACTCACCAGGTGTGCGAGCGTGCCCGCCCGTGTTCGAAGCCCAGCTTCGACACGGGTGTCTCACCAGGAACAGTTAAGTTCCCAAATTTCGCCTGGATTTTCGCACGCCATACTAGCCTTGGCGTTGGGACGTTCAACGAATGTGGCGGCGATCTTCGTTTTGCCTTGAAGCGACGCAAACTTCCAAGTCTGTGGCAGAAATTTGTAGGTTCTGTTTATGCGCCACGGTGGTGCGCGTGGGGTGTAGAGTGTGCGTTGGTGTATGAGCGGATACTACAATGCTTGTGTGTGTGTAGCTGTAGGTTCCGTTTTTGCTGCGAGGTGGTGTGTGCGTGGGGTGTAGGTGTGCGTTGGTGTATGAACAGATACTAAGCGTTTGTGTGTAGGCGGCCCAGGTTACATTTTATGCAGGTGGTGTCGCGTGGGGTGTAGGTGTACGTTAGGCGTATGAACAGATATTTAATGTGATACTACAACCGAGATGAGGAGCGCGAAAAAAGTATACTACATTACAGTTTCAGTATTTGGCTGAGCAAGAAGGTTACGCCGATCTGTATTTTCTTTTACGTTCAAATTCTTTTACTGCGGTTAACATGTTAACCTTTGGTCTCAGTGAGAAGGAGCAAAATCATAATCATTTAAATTTGAATAGCAAAATGAGGGTTACTTTAGAGACAAAGAAACAGTGCAAGATCAAGATGTAATCTCAGTATCCCGGCCTAGGCTGATCCTTTGTATTTGAACTCTTATTCCCTACTTAATGATACATAATTTCTTTTGCGTATTTTAGGGGAAAAAAGACAAAAGAAACAGATGTGTGATCTCCAAACAAGTCAACCACCCAAGTTCCAGTACCAACCCATAAATTTAGGTTTATAGCCTATTTGCACCCTGCAGTCAAGCGGGACAAGAGGCTAGGAGTTCAGAGAAAGGAAGAAGGAAAACAGATGCTCCTTTGGCCACGACCTACGTTATCCATGTTGCCCCAGAGAAACCGAACAGTTTTAAGAAACATAGCCAGATTTCTTTAAATTTGTCAAAAACATAAAAAAGTGGTCTCCAACAGTTTTTGTAATTTGGATTGACATTTTACAACAACTTGACATAAACATCCTCAACTTGGCAAATATGCCAAAAGTGGGATGAACTTTAAGAAATTCTCTCCTGCTTGCATATTTGCATATTGATTTAGCGAAAATAAAATCATCTCCCCTACTTGAATCTGCATATTGCCTTTTTTTTTTTTTTTTTTTTACCAAACTAAATTTGCAAAACTATTGGAGAACCACGGTTTTTCACTTTGCATATATTTTTGTGACTTGGCAAATCATAAATTTTGTTAAGTATATTTTTGTAAAACTGGAGATGCTCTTACCATCCTTGCATTGACCTGCGCAAGCCGAGCAAAGAGCTCAGTGGTGGGGGCATCCATGCGTTCGTTCGGATCTCAAGGGACCTCTGACTGAGATTTCGCTGACATAACCCTAGGTCACCAACCCAAATTTTAGTATAAATTCAGCCCAGATCACTCAAGAGCACACGTTCACAGAATCACAGCCACCACCATGAGACTGGTCAAGCTCATTGCTGTCTTCACCATCCTTGCTGCTCTGTTCATCGTGACATGGCCCATTGCTGTGCTGGGGAGGAGGGTGCCGGTGGGCTGGGCGCCCCCATCGCCGTCAACTCCCCCGGCAGGCACCATTATCACGCTCCTCCACTTCCACCATGGCTGCAGCATCGGCCGCCGCCACCACCACCACCACCACCGCCACCGCCACGCCATGGGCAGCTTGGTCTTCGTCAGCCACAACCATATCCAGTACCACCACCTAGTCATCAGTAGATCGCTGCTGATTTTTTTAGGAAGATCGCTGTTGGATGTTGAGCTAAAGTTCACCGTGTCATCATTAGATCCCTGTTGAATATTGAGCCAACAGTTTCACAGTTCATTAGATCGCTGTTGAATGCTGAGCCAGAGTTTCACAGCTTCAGTATTCGATCAAGCAAGATAGTTTTTGTGTACTGCAATCACAATTTTAATATTCGTTTCATGCTACATTTTCAGTATGCACTTCATGCTACTTTTGTGTACTGCAATCACATTTTCAATATTCGTTTCATGCTATTAGTTTTCATAATTTTCAGTATTCGAATTTTGATCGGGAGTTTGTGTACTGCATTCACAGTTCCAATATTCGATCAAGCATCGTAGTTTTTGTGTATATTTCTGTATACCATCAATCTAGCAAGGTGGATACAAAAGATCATGGCGTAAACTGACGGTGTGAGTCGTGTGACTCCTGATGCTGCAAGAAATTAGTTTTGTACAGCAATGAAATTGGTACTACGTTAATAATTGCACTGGTTCTCCAAATTTTCAATATTCAATCTAGCAAGCACCACCTGAATCAGTTCTTTTTTTATCTAATTTGATTTGATTGCGTCTTTTAGATATTTCGTTTCTTCCGAGAAACAGTGCCTGCTCCTTTAACCAGTAACATAAATCACCCCTTGAATCAGTGTTCTCTTTTTATCCAGTAAAATAAATCGTGTGGCCTTGAAAACGTTTACGGACTGCATTCGCAGTTGCAGTATTTGGCTAAAGCAAGAATGTTACGCCGATCTGTTATGTTCTTGTACCGTTCAAATCTTTTACTCCGGCGAGCATGTTAACTTCGACTCGTGAGAAGGAGCAGATCATTAGAATTTGAATAGCAAAAATTATCTTAATTCTAGAGCATAAGGATTTAGAGACAACGAAACGGATGTTCTAAAGACTTACTAGACCAGCCTCAACGAGGAAGGCGAACCTTCCCCTCAGCCGATCTGAAGATCAAAAAGATTTGCTCTCCGAGCAACGCAACACCTCCATTGCCATTGAAATCCGGACGGGGGGCTGTGCTTGAATCGTTGCTCGTTGATATCGATCCGATATTCCGATGCAAGAGAGCTCGAACGCACCAAAACAACGAGACAAAAAAGAAAGAGAATCGGCAGCGGGTGGAATCGAAAGGAAAATAACCGAACAAGTGAGTGAGAGTGAAGCCATGAAGCCACGACCCACACAAAGAAAGAAAAGAGAAACCAGAAAGAAATAGATCTGGTCGACGCCGCCGGAGTTGTGGCCGTGCGGCGGCGCTGAAGAGGCTCGCACCCGCCCTCTCGGTCAGATTGCTTTTATAGGAGGGAGGAGAGGATAGCCCTAACGGTTCGTCCCTCTTGCCATGGATCAATGTAGCCCATTTTGAGCATGAGGCCGCTGGTTATGTGTCTTCGCCGGCCCAGTAAGAGGAGAGAGTTTTTGGACTAAATGAAGCCCAACTCCTACGAAATTCAGCCGCTGTTTACGACAGGAATCCATTCCACATGTTTTTTAAGATTGAATTATTGTTTGTAATTTTTAGTGGGGAAAGAGATATTCTCCTGAAAGATTATTGGCACAAATGAACAAAAAGGTTGATCTGTTTTTTCAACGAAGGGATGCCATGCGGTGTCAATCCAAAAAAAAAAAAAAAATCAATTATTACACTATATTGTCATGACCGCTCATCGGCACTACTTTGTCACCTTCGTTGAAAAAGAGAAAGGATGAACAGTGCGGCGAGCAAGCCGATTTTAGCTTGGTTGAGCAAAGAAAGGGCTACAACTTTGAACTATGTCTAGACAAAAAGTTTGCTGAACATCCAACCGTGTACTCCCCCATCTATCAAAACATGGAATTATGGTATCTGTTCTAGTTAAATGTTTTTCGAGTTTGACCAAGGTTATAATAAATAGTATTAACATTAATGTCTCCAAACAAATTCATTATAAAAATATATTGTATTACTAATCTAATGGCACTTATTTTGTATAAAGAATGTTATTACTTTTTTTATATAATTTTAGTCACAGTTCAATTTTGTTTGACTCTTCTTTTTGACTGAACTGTTTGATTTCCTCAATAATAAAGAATTGCATGTTTTTATTGATGGATGGAGTACCATTTTGTTCCTTTCTTTAAAATTATAAATATCTTCTGTAGAGGCACAAGCCCCCTCCTCCAGTCTCTAAAAAGTTACTCTATATCATAGCTAGGCAGGTCTGAGCCTTAAAGCAAGCACACCCTACCATGGTTCTCAAGACAACCAACCGGTTAATCCCTATCAAAAAGGCTGACCGTCTCGATGATAGCAGAGCATCTATGTACCCAGAATCAGTACGCGATGAAATCCGCAGTGTTTTGTCCGGATCGTCGACAAAAAAAGGTTGCTGAGCGAGTGGAG
>JADLZK010006640.1:0-51594 GCA_015847255.1 Hyparrhenia diplandra
CGAGGATTTGGCGAGCTTCGATGGTGGCAACAAGGGGGCAAAGAAGAAAGCGGACTTCGGAAGAAAAAAGAAGGTAAAACCACATCGATATCCATTTTTTAATGCCTTGGAGATTTGTTGATTTCAGGCTGCGCTCTAGGGATTTTTTATAGTGTACCTAATGTAATGAATCTAATTTGATGTTGTCACTATAAACTTGGTCAAATAGATTTTTAGTCTAGTGTGCCTAACATGCGATGAGGCTACACAGGACCCAGGAGTGACACTGAGGAAGAGGACATCAAGAAACTGACCAGCACCAAAGTAGAGATAATCGAAGGGGCAATGCAGATTTCAGGGTGCCTGTAATCCTGAAACATCACCTACCATACGTTCAGTTTCTCTAATATATATGCATCCAGAAAATATGCTTAAAGAACATATCATTAACCTAAAAGTATTTCTGTTTGCTTTGACATCCTAGTATAATAAGAAGCAAATGATTTGCAGAAATACTGACACCTCCACCAGTGACATTCTATACCTACCTGTGTCGTAATCTAAGTACTAGTAGCAATGAATTGCATGCCTTCATCTGCATACACTATATTAGTTTATCCCATATCCATATCCTAGTCTATGCCTACCAGTGACAGTTTTGAGCATGACAATGTGTGCTATTTAACTAAAGATCTTTTCTGAGCATAGTTTCTGCTGTAGCATGTTCTTATCTATTGTTTTAATGAGACATCGTATTTTTGATTTTACTATTTTTTAAAGTATTAGAGTCTACATATCTAATGCAATGACTGTTAGGCGATGTTGGAGAATTCGGCCTCTTTTAGTCTTGAGTAGCATATAGTTTTTTGCAAATACATCTAGCCGAATCTGGGGTATTATAGTAGAGATTCAAACTTGAAAAGCACAATGAATACTAGATCAGTCAATACTCTTCCCTAACTCTAGCTCTTATCTTAATTTTCTGGGCGGTACTGCAGCTTACCTCTTATTAAACTCCATTTTATTTATCTAATACGCACATTGTACTTGTTCTTATCTATCTTGCAAGTAGTTGAACCTACAATAACTGATTATGAGAGAAGCGGGATATCTGCGTGGCTAACAATAACAAGAAGATGCAAGAACTAAATTTTGCCAACTCTTATTTTGCTGAATTTACTAAATACGTACTGAATCTTCTCTCTTTGAGAAGGGGAAAAAAAACATAGTGCAGATTCGGATTCATCGAGTATCTCCTTGATGAAGATGATCAAGGAGATAGTGATGATGATGATGATCTTTGAGATCGATGATACGCCAAAACCGGGTGACATATAAGGTGATTATTCTATCACCTAGTAGTGCATGCGGAATATTTGCGTTGCATATAAAGCGTTTTCGATCCGTTCTTTAGTATGTGATCACCTTTTAGATTCATGTTTCTATATTTCATAAGTACAATGTAACATACAGTCTTCCTTGTTAATGCACTTGCCTTTTTAATTTTTGCGCGATATTCTAAAGAAAGTCATCACTTTAGGAGGAAGAACAAAAAACCAAACATGGCTCGGTCGGTCCAGCAAGAGAGTGAGGGCAGCTCGGCCAGACGGAGGAACAACCTACTCAAACCAACACGGGATCTTCAAAGAGCCTTCAAGCTACAGACCAGAGATGACCACAATGTTGTACACCAACAGATGGTCATGATGGCATACCAGCAGACAGCTCTACTACACCTAGACTTGATGATCATTTGAGCACGGTGGAGATGAAGGCATGACACCTTTCTGCTCATGATAATGCAGTGCAAACAATGAAACTAGAGATGAGCGAAGGCATGTAACATTTTTCGGTAAATATGTCATCTAATTTGCTCATTTGAATGAAAGTAAACCATTTCATTAAATGATATCTATTTTGTAGCTCGGCCTGGCGAGCACCAAGGAGACCGGGGCACCAACTAAGGAAAACTTGACTGGACAAGATGACAAAAAGCTATGGGAAGGGCGCCCATTTGCTGGCTGTTGAGGAAAACAAAAAAGGCATGAACACGATGTTCAAACGACCAAGTTTGCAGCGAGAGGGTGGCATCATCATTCGGGAAAGCATGCCTGTCCTACCACATTGGAAAGAATACAAGAAAGGCGACAAATACTACAAAGAAATTTGAGGAGAGCTTTCTGTAAGTGCTATTCTAAGCTAAACTTTTATACTACTTCACCTCAATTGTCTAACTAACTATGGAGTTGACAAATGTGTAGAGGGCGCTTGGCCATTAAGGCGAACACGCCAACAAAAGCTTGTACTGATCTGATGCGCTTTGTAATAAAAACCGGCGTTATCGGCTCAAGGCCAAATACTTCAATGGTGTAGCTGCAAATGAGATTCCGACAACTTCACTGTTTCTTACATGGTGATGAGCGATGGAGGCACTAGTTGCAAAAAGTGGGTGATCCAAAAACATGGTATGGGTATCTTGTCATATATTATTCTTTCACATTCAGTTTGCACAGGATCTTCTCATTTTGAATCTATGATCTCATCGACATCTAGATTCTCTTGTAGGAAACTTATGTGAAAAGAACAAAGCGAGAACGCGATAAGGTGAGAGTATCATCGGACTACGGGTTCACCATGTTATGTGGCACACCTACATGATTATGTAAGTGTAAATTTCCTTGTACGATTACTGTATGTTTGCATGAATCGGCTTCCTTTGCATTTGATTTGAGACAACTACTTTGTGAATGTTTATCCATGAAGCGAAATTTGAAGAAAGCTTTGAGGGAAGAACCGGCGTCGATGAAGAAGAATTAGATGCGGTGGAGGCCTTCAAGACTGCCACACCAGCTCTAAACATGGCCTTAGTGACCCTGCAAAGAGAAGCACTTGTAAGATCATTTGTTTCATCTATTCAATGTATTATTATCACATCATATGAGGCAACACAGTCTTATCGGATCATATGGAATTGAATGTTTGATTTATTCAATGTATTGTTATCGGACCATATCACGGCGGTTTTTAGATTACAAGCATCTTGTGCCATGTCTTGTGTTTATTCTATAGCAGTTTTTTTGCGGTTTTGTGCCCATTTTTCAGTCTGAAATGGAGGCTATGAACCAAGACCTTAAAATTTTGCGTAGGTTATACAACGAGAAGGTGTGAATGTGGTGTCCATTGTGCTCTCCAAAACCAGCTCTCAACAATTCTTGAAAGAGTGTTGGCCTCAAGACACCCGAGAACCCTCCAATTCGGCAACAACAAATGAAAGTGAGCGCCGGAACAACTTGCGAGCTGAAGCAAGGGCTGCTTTGTTCAAAAGGTTAACTTCGAGGACCTCGGGAAGAAAAGTGAAGAAGCTAATGAAAGGCTACTTTCGGGCAACAAAATGAACTGGAGGAGGTACAAAGAAGCTGCGAGGAGGAGAATAGGAAGGAGATGGAGGAGAATAGGTTGCTCCCTCGAGGCGGATCTTGAACCTCCAAGCTCCTCGTTCTAGTCTTTGCTCCTCCTTCAACATGAATTTTGCTGCTCAAGTGTTCTTGTGTTTGCCTGCTCATTTTGGCTAGTCGAAACTTAAGTTGCCGTGGTGCCAACTTTTTAGTATTTCTGTTTAGTTTGTGCAAACTGATTTAAATGTGTCTTGTGAGGCGAGTTTATGCTCAAGTGGTGGTCTTTGGGCACTTTCCGTGCAATACTAGTTTTATTTGAACTATGAAATTATGTGGTTTTTTTCTACTACCAATTGCAAACTGCAAATTATTTATTTAGCTGCATTTCTGTGACCAATATTGTTGACATCAAAACTGCAATCTGTGACCAAACTGATGCGACTGTATTGACAAATCACGTGACCAATGCGTGACCAATTATAACCGACCACATGGCGATTCTAATTGCTCCCGTGGACCAATGAATAGCGATGGCGTAGCTACCGCGTAGCGACCGACGTCATCGACCACGTCCGGCGTCCTCGTGGCAAACACCACGAGTTTATGGCGATACCCTAAAGCAATTGGTGACCAAATCATGGCGTCATAGGACGAACAGGCGCCGTTAATGGCGCCCCGTCAAGGCGCTGTCGGACGGTGATGGTGGCGAACGGGGGCATAAACATGACCAAAACAGATCATCAAAGAATGATTGCACATCTTTGGCGATGGACTTATCGTCATTGAATGGAACAACATCTATGACCAAATTTGGTATTTCGTCACACATTAACAAATGTGTGCGACCCCAATGACGATATGATTTTTCGTCACAAGGTAGATCGCAGTGAAACTATGTGGCGTTTCGACACATCTGGTGACCAAAGGTGAGCGTCATCCATGATCATATTTCTACTAGTGATAGCCTCACCCCACCATTCCTTGGAAAGTCCGCCGTGTCTAGCATGACATTTACCAAGTCACCGCGTGTGGTTCTTTCTTCGACAATCCGTTTGGTGGGGAGAGTGAGGAGGTGTCCTCTCATGAATAATTCCATGTTCCTTGCGGGGAATAAGTCAAACTCATGAGAGAAATATTCTCCTCCACGATCAGACTGCAACCGTTTGATTTTCTTTTCAAGTCGGTTCTCAACTTGACTTTATAGATTTTTAAAATAATGCAATGCTTCATCCTTTGTTTTTAACAAAAGTACGCGGCAATATCTAGTGCAATCGTCAATTAAGGTCATGAAAAACTTCTTTCCGCCTTTTTTGTTAGCACACCATTAGTCTCGCACAAATCGAGTGAATGAGATCTAGAGGTGCCAAGTTTCTCGGTTCTTTCATAGCCTTGTGAGGCTTGCGAGGTTGTTTCGCGAGCGCCGCATGGCACTTAGATCCATTGATCATCAATTTGGGATTAAACTCAAATTAGCTAAGCGCGTCATGCACCTGAAATTAATATGACATAAACGTGAATGCCAAATATTTGGCTCATCAACATGTCTCACATGGTTTGCCGTTTTTAGTACAAGAATACATCAAAGAAAAAGCGGAACAAGCCTCGCTCTCATAGCCTTTTCCAACAAAAAGTTCCACATTTGGATACAACACATTTATTGGACTCAAAGACAAGCTTGTAACCATCTCTACACGGTGAGAGCGGTAGCGAATTCTTCTTGATGGCGGGGACATGCTGCATGATCTTTCCCAGTAAACTTCAAATTGACCGTACCAACACCATGAACATTTGCATGTGTCTGGTATGTGGAAAGCAAGGAAATGTCCGCACATACATGAATATTAGTGCTGTGTCAACCCACCAATGCGGCGAGAACAAAGCTGAAAGAGCGTAGGTAAATATTTACCGTACCCGTTCCTCGGCATCGCTAATCACCATGTTAGCGGACTTCTTTGGCTTGTCCGTGCGGTCGGGCGTTCTTTTGCCCAATGGTCATTAGCACGCGGAACAAAGCAAAGACCGTTTTCCCCTTTTTTCCTTGTTGTCCTTCTTTTTTTTTTGAAGTTTGCGGCCTTTGGTTTGACAACATTCTTGTTCTCCCTTTTTCTTCTTCCTCTCGATGGTTTTGAGGGTTCTTCTTACGCACCAAGTTGGCGCTAGAACCTCCCTCCTCATACACCTTCTTGCCACGAGTGTCCTTTGCCCTCGCATTCTCTTCCACGGTGAGGATGGAAATCAGGCCATTCACCTTTGACGCCTACCTCTGTGCTTTACAAAAGTGGCAAAGGCCGACCAAGTAGGTGGCAGCTTAGCGATGATACGCTATTGACGGTCACGAATGACACATATTTATCATCAACATTCTACCAAAGGGGGTGAAACTATGCACTTTTACACACATATACATTTATTATTGACATAGTTTCACTTGTATTGGAGAAATAATTGTTTTCTGATTTCATACACAAACAAGTGGAAAATACAGCAAAAAGCCTTACGGGAGGCGTATTTGAGAACAACACTTGCCCCATGAAGAAGAAGCCCAAAACAAGATGTACAAGCGGACCACAACCGACACAGGCATCTTTTTCGGGCCCAACACCGGCGCACCAACCAAAGCTTTGGCACGGCGCGCGCGCTTGCCCGATGCCCGACTATAGCGGCCCGGCTTTGGCCCAACCGGCGTGGCGGTTCCAACAATGCTAAGGAGCGGTCTGTTTGGGTCGGGCAGCGGTTCGGTGCACACGGACACTAGGGAAGGTGGTTTCCACCTGCCACCCAGACTTTAACCCCTCTCCCACTTGCATAAGTAGCCTACTCCTCCGTCCTCTCAACACACACACCTCATCTTGGGCCACCTCGCTCTCATCTCTCTCTCTCTAGCTCTTTTAGTCTTTAGCGGTATTTGGAGAAAGGCAAGCTTCATTGGATAGCTTGTACTTGGGAGAAGGAATATTTGGTATGAATACATATATGGTTTCTTCTCAAGTCTTGCTTTTCATATAGTTGTGCTATAGAACTAGAGTATAGTTTTTTATGATATGATCACAATGTATGAACTAGAATATAGTCCCTATGCTATGATCTCATCGTATAGAACTTTATGCTTAACCATTCATGCAATATATTTTGAGAAGTGTTAGGGTTGTCTTGGGGATGGCGGTTCATTGTCTAACTTCAGGTCTACCATATTCTAGGCTGGTCCATCGGTAGGGTGGGAGTCCATGGGGATATGGGTTGTTTCTTAACATGCGGGGGTGGCGCGGGTGGCGGAACACCGAATATGATGGCATGCTACGGTTGAGGGGATGACGGCGGGGTGGTGACGACCACGTCCGTCCTTACTATTCCCCCACGTTCGTATGTTGTGTAGGAGTTAAGTAAATGTCTCAATGGGTGGCAAACCACACAGGGGATCTTCCGTCCATCTCATACTCAGCTCTAACCCAAGTCACGTATCTTGTATGATCATTAACTTGTTCTTTGCACATCTACATTAGGAATGCTGCTCCCACTTAGGAATATTCTTTTATTCTTTATTTTTTTCCTTTTATCCTTGAGGTTGGTTCAAGTGTGTGTCACACTATGTTAAAACCTATCATGACTTACCCTGTGTTGAGTGCTGGTCAATTATGCATTCATGTTATTGTGTCCATGCCCCTACTAGAGTCTTCACACCATGCCTTCCCTTGGGAAAAATATAAATACTTGATACCTTGAATACTTCGGGTGAAATCCTACAGCGGTATTTCCGTGCGCTTGCGGACTTGTTACGTAAGCGTTACAGGAATACCACCGCGGCGTTACGTAGCGGTGTTCTTTGGAATATACCAATTCGGTGAAGCCCGTTGTGGAAGATCAACAAGCATTTTGGCGCCGTTCTTTGGGGGGCGTTGGTTAAAAGATTCTAGAAAGACATGTTCATGATAATATGCATGTATAGTAGCCATTGCTCATGTAGGCTAATCTTTCATGTTTTTCTCTGTTGTGGATGAAAACTGGGATAGTGTTGATTAGTTTTGTCCCTGTTGAACAACTACACCGCGGTCAGGAGGCACTCTAAGGAAGAACCAAACTCGTACCACTTCTTCTCTGCTACTCCACCGACAAATAGACCAATCACCCCGCATCATCTACTACTTCACTCATGGCCAAATCAATCCGTGACTACTCCATCCCCTCTATTGCCAACGTGCCCGTTGGGCCATATCCAACCGCAGTGCGAGAACCGAGCCGACTGGCCTAATCAAGATGGTGCGGGCAAACCAATTTTGTGGTTTGCCAGCGAAAACATAAATCTTGCATACGCAACACTTCCTCGAGCTCTGCGACACCATTGTCATCAAAGATGTCGCACGGATGCCATTAGACTCATACGTTTCCTTTCTCCATCGGGGAAGGCGAAAGCGGTGGTTCTAAAAGTCAAGAAGGAAATTTGTCAACACGTGGAATACGTGTTCCATGGCGTTCCTCGCTAAATTCTTCCCCTTTGGTAAAACCAATGCCTTGAGGGAAGGATTGCCAACTTCGGCGAAATTCCATGGAGCCCATCCATGCGGCTTGGGAAAGGTTGCAAGAATACATTCAAGCATGCACGCACCATGGGTTGGAAGCGGCTGCGTGATGCAGAACTTCAACAATGGGCTAACACCCATGTCAAAGAGCACATTGATGCCACTGGCTTGGAGGTGCCTTCCTCTCCCTCACCATTGATAGAGCTACGGCTCTTCTTGAGAAAAATGGTGTCCAATCACTGATTTGGGGAGGAAAGTTTGAGCAAACAAGAAGATAGCATGCATACCATAGAGGGGAGGCGGACATGCTGCTACAACAATGGATCTCCTATTGGAAGGAGCTTGACAAGTGTCTTTGCTGAAGAAGAAGCAACGTACGGCACAGTCAAGGCCATAGACTTACACATAACATGTGAAGTGCATTGGCAATGTTAACCATTAGGAGCGACTACCCGAAACCCATGGAGACACCACCTACATCAACAATGGGTTCGCCAACAAGGGAGACCATAATGGATGGGATAACCGGTCGCACCCACAAAACCAAGGAGGTAATTCCAACTTCAACTCCAATTACAATTCGAATCTTCTCTCCTTGAAAGACTTGGCCTTACGCCCTTGTTGAAATAATTGAAAATCTTATAAAGAAGTTGATGCTTAATGATAAAACTATCGACAATATGAATTCTAAAATTAAAAGTTTAACTTCTTCCGTTGAAAACCAAGCGAGCTTTAATAAAATGATAGAAACACAATTAGCTCGGTTGTTGTTGTTTTTATTCTTTGGTTTGGGAAAAGTTTTTGGGGCAACCTAAAACTTCTCTTGAATCTGTTAAAATGGTCTCAACGAGGTTTGTAAAGCCTCTATGTAGGGAAAATAGCAAAGTATCCTACCGAGCCATCATTCATTATCAAGAAAAGAAGATCGGCCACCCCGACAATCACATGCTCAATTGGCCCACATGTCTTCAAGAATGCCTTACTGCGACCTTGGAGCAAGTATCAACATCATGTCCAAGGTAACATATGATGAAATATTAGGTGGACCTTTGTCCTCTATACATTTTGAACTTCAAATGGTGGATCAATCACTGCGGAAGCCGGAGGAGTAGCTAAGGACATTATGGTGAAAATTCGAGAAGCATACATCCCCACGGACTTTTGTGGAGTCCTAGACAAGGGTCACAACAAGAGAGTTCCCCAATCCTAGGAGACCATTTCTTAACACTACAAATGCAGTCTTGCACGTGGGATCGAGGGCATATTAGCTTTCATATGCATGGACAAACAATGAGATGCCTATTCAACGGGTTTAACAAGCATAAAAGCGCTAAAAACAAACGGCCAAAGAAGACAAAGCCACAACAAAGTGTTAGCAGGTATGGCGAGGCGAGAAAGGTCGACATCCGCATCAATTCTCGGATACGGGTGACCTTCCGTCAAGCAAAAAGTAAAAGGAGAAGAGTCACGCTTTCGGCGGACTTTAAAAGGTGAGCCCTTGCGAAGGTAAATCGGTAATTACCATTTATTTTAATAATAACTCCATGATGCTAAAATAAATAATAGTACTAAAATAAGAATAAAATATTTTGTTCACTTTCATTCATCTTCACCTCTATTGGATGAATCTTGTTTTATCTTTACATGCTTCCTTTTTCTACATTAGCATGTTTTTGGTTTGGAGGTTGGTCATACATTCCCTAAAATAAGCTAACGATGCTTAGTTTAGATGTAATGATCATACTTCCATAGGCTTTTGAATTAAGCGTGGTGCTTAGGTCAAAAAGTCGCCTTAATCAAGCTAGACATGGCATTGACGTTTGATCATTGAACGAAATTGCTAGTGTAGATCTTGGTTGATCATATGGACTAACCCCTGCGAGGAACTT
The DNA here is from genome assembly GCA_015847255.1 of Hyparrhenia diplandra. Taxonomy (NCBI): domain Eukaryota; kingdom Viridiplantae; phylum Streptophyta; class Magnoliopsida; order Poales; family Poaceae; genus Hyparrhenia; species Hyparrhenia diplandra. The sequence continues at coordinate 9,778 of JADLZK010006640.1, forward strand.
ATTAACCTCATGAGGGTAAGTCTTCAAGATGACAATAGAGATGACATTTCTTCTCAAAAAAAAAATAATAATAATAATTAAAATAAAAAGAAAGAGAGAGGAGAATAATAATAATAAACCTTTCAACCCCAAGTATTTCGTCTTGTTATTTCGATGTCATCAAAAGACAAGCTTGGGGGGGAAGCCTCCATTCCTTTGAACCTTGAAAGGTAAGCAAGAAGCTAGCTTGGGGGAGGACTCCAAGAAAGGTAACTTGTATCTCACATTTCGGGTTGATTATCTTATCTATCTTTTTAGAATGATGAGATATGCTCCACTCCCTATATGTGTTGTAAAAATGTCTAGTTAAAATCCCTTGTTAAAATGATGAATAGTTGCTCTGTCTTATATTTCATCGTGCCTAGTTTATAACTTAAAATTCTCTAAGATTTGAGTTTAGTGGCTAATTTTATCTCACCTCTAAAAACCTAAATCATGTGGGTTGCATAAGCTTATCTGATCTAAGTAGTTGCAAGACATGATATAGTGACATGGACTTTGCTATGACATTACTACGAGAATGATTTGACATCGAGTTTTATTTTTCAAAATCAAAAATCAAAAGTTCCTCAATGATATGAAATTCCTACCAAAAGCCATATGATATGATATGATCATATACTTTCAAAACCTTAGTCATATGCTGCTTGCATTTATGCTTAGTTTATGTCAAATTGTTTGTGACCTATGTCGAGATTCTTTTCATATGCCCAAGATCAAGATTCACGTACACCCGAGAAATAAATCGCCGACTCTTACACTAAGAGTTGCGCATAACATGCACCCTATCCATCCACCAAAAATATAATCCACGCATTAGTATCATGACCTCTCACCAAAAATCCCTGTTATCAAAGGAGAAGTATGGGCAATAAAAAAAAAAAAGATGGACAAGTGTCCCAATAAAAAGGCGAGTCAATACTCAAAAAAAAAAAAAAAGAAAAGAAAAGGTATCCTATACCTCCTTCAAAATAAACTTCATAAAAGAGAGTCATGATACCCGAGTACACAATTACAAAATATTCCACACACTTGCACATCTTGATCTAAGCCTATGACGAGTCTCTCCATGTGGTTTTGGTTTTTGACTAGGCAACATGACATGATGCAAGTATGCCATCTTTTACCTACCGAGAACTCACAAAAAAAGCCTTATGTAGTTGGTAGGAAAAGAAAGGAAATCTAAGCCTTTGGTGAGGAACAACCACTTACAAATTTGAGCGATCAAGTGATCATTTGAGGAAGTCATTTCTTTGCAAAAAACTTTCAAAACCTCGGGTTGATAGTCGTTCAAAAAGAAAAAAAGATAAGCATGTCTATGGATACATTTCTATCTTGCAACCACCCAAGACTCGGAGACGGCTCAAAAAGCCCCACAACGATCAAAGGTAATAAAGGGGTGGATAAAAATGCCATTTTATTCAAATTCTAACAAAAATTTTCTATTATAAGCATGGCACCTATGAAATATAATCGGCATAGAAGCAACTCTAATCAACAGCCAAGTCCTTAACTTTTCTTTGGAGGGCGAGCAAAGGGTAAGCTTGGGAGAGTTTGTTGCCAGATCCACGAAGCGACACATATTTACCGTCAACATTCTACCAAAAAGGGGTGAAACTATGCACTTTTACACACATATACATTTATTATTGACATAGTTCCACTTGTATTGGAGAAATAATTGTTTTGCAGATTTCATACACAAACAAGTGGAAAATACAGCAAAGCGCATCGAACAACACTTGTCCCAACGAGAAGAAGCCCAAAACACGATGTACAAGCTGGACCACAACCGACACCGGGCACCTTCGGGCCCAACACTGCGCACCAACCGAAGCCGGGCCGGTAGAGTTTAACTTTGGCGCGGCGCATGCCAGACCCGGCGCCAGCGCCGCGCCTTGGCGCCCGGCCTGGCCAACCGGCGTGGCGGTTCCATCAATTTGAGGAGGCGGTGCGCTGGGCCGGGCCGTGGTTCGGTGCATTTGGGCCCCAGGAAAGGCGGTTTCCCCACCTTTTTACACTTTTACCCCCCTCTCCCACTTGTATAAGTAGCCTACTCCTTCCCTCCTCTCAACACACACCTCATCTTGGAGCCACCTCACTCTCATCTTTGTCTCTCTAGCTCTTTTAGTTTTTAGTAGTATTTGGAGAAAGGCAAAGCTTCATTGGAAAGCTTGTACTTGGGAGAAAGGAATATTTGGTATGAATACATATAATTTCTTCTTCTCAAGTCTTGCTTTCATATAGTTACTGCTATAGAACTAGGTATAGTTTTTATGATATGATGATCACGGTGTATGGACTAGAATATAGTCCCTATGCTATGATCTCGTCATATAGAATATTATGTAACCATTCATGCAATATATTTGAGTAGCGTTAGGGTTGTGCTGAGGTGGCGGTTCGTTGTGGCTTTCGGGTCTGCCCATATTCTAGCTCGTCCATCCGTAGGGTGGGAGTCCATTGGGGATATGGGTTGTTTCTTAACATCTTGGGCGTGGTGCCCGGGTGGCCGGTGACCTTTGAATATGACGGCATGCTCCGGTTGAGGGGATAGCGGCAGGTGGTGACAGCCCTGTCCGTCCTTAGTATTCCCCCATGTTCGTATGTTGTGTAGGAGTTCGTAAATGTCTCAATGGGTGACAGACCACCTGGGGGGATCTCCCCGTCCATCTCATACTCAGCTCTAACCCTAGTCACGTATCTTGTATGATCATTAACTTGTTCTTTCTACAGCTACGTTAGGAATGCCTGCTCCACTTTGGAATATTCTTTATTCTTTATTTTTTCCTTTTATCCTTGAGGTTGGTCCAAGTCTGTGTCACACTATCTTAAGAAGGTACCAGCACTTTCCATTGGTGCCGCTCGCCAGCGGTCGGTTCCGTCCTTTTTCCTCGACGCCAACCACTGAACGAATCGTCCCTTCCTCGCCCGCGATCGATGTCGACCTCTGCCGGCCGGGCCGGCTTTATCGCCGTCGACCTCCTCCGCTCTGCTATCCTCAGCTATCCATGTGCAGCGGTATGCCTCTCTATTACTTTTCTTCCTCCACAGCAGACGGAAAATGACTGGGCGGTGACTTTCGTGCCGCAGCACCAGCCCGGTCGCGCTCGCGGAAGTTTGGACGGCCACATCGCCAACACTGTTCCAACCATCAGCATTTGCACTGCATCAGTCGGGCAGTTCACAAGATCCACAGTCGCGGTCTCACTCTCGCCTGCCCCCCGATATCGCCAATCCGCAGTTCACAATGCTCCCCAAAAGACGACAAGACACAATTATAATTTAGGGCGATACAATAAACATAGATTTCATTAAACCATTTACTTAGATTACAAGGGAAATTCACCTCAATAGCGCGTGAATGAGATGAGATTTCGGCACCTACTACTACTACGATATGTAAGTGCATAATATGCTGTAGCTAGGGAATGCTTGCTAGGTCTTAATAAACAGATTAGATCAACAAAATGGCGGTAGTAATCCACAAGACGCAGGTTGCAATCACCGACTAGCCGATGCCTAATGCACAAAAGATGAAGTCGAAACAACATCAAACCAGCTTGCATGCTCCCAAATCACAGAAATCAACAAGCGGCGGCCGCCGTGACCGTCCGCTGCAAATCCGGGCCATAGTCACAAAAGTTTTGGTCGATGGGGTCGGTATGGGGTCACAGAACATGGTATGCTGCTCGCTAGAATTTTACGCTTGGGGTCGAAAATAAACCCACAAACCGGGCCGGGGGTCGACGAACCTGGATGGTCGAAACTAGTGAACCCATATATATATATATATATATATATATATATATATAGTAGGCGTAAGCGGTGGTTGTGTAGCTTGTGTCGCCTGTGCATAGTGTGTTGGAGGAGGTGAAGCATGGCGGTGGCTGATGGCGGCGACAAAGGCGCGAGATCATAGTCACATAAAGCGGGTTCACTAGCCCCGACCCTCAGGTTCGTTGACCCGACCTAGGTTTGTGGGTTTATTATCGACCCCAAAAGCGTAAAAATCTCGGCGAGCAGCATACCATGTTCTGTGACCCCCTACCTCGACCCCATCGACCGAAAACTTTGTGACTATGGCCGGATTTTGCAGCGGACGGGGCACGGCGGCGCGGCTTGTTGATTTCTGTGATTTGGGAGCACGCAAGCTGGTTTGATGTTGTTTCGAGTTCATCTTTTTGTGCATTAGGCATCGGCTAGTCGGTGATTGCAACCTGCGGCTTGTGGATTACTACCGCCATTTTGTTGATCTAATCTGTTTATTATTAAGAGGAAAAAGTCCGATTCCCTCCCCAAGTATCCGCGAAGTTCACTTTTCCTCCCTCAGCGCTAAAACCGGACAAATCACCTCCCTCAACTTTTCAAACCATGCAAATTACCTCCCTTGGCGGTTTTTTGAGGGGCGGTATTGCTACAATAACAGCGGTTTGCCTTTTCCTTTTAAAAAAATTTCTGTTGAATCTTTAAAAAATCATAGTAAATCACAGAAAAATCATAAAATAAAAAAATCCAATTTTATTGGACTCCACATGATTAGATCTACACAGTGAATATATAATATGATATGATTTAGTACAAAGTTTTTTGCTATGAAGGTTTTGTCTTTTTCTTTTATATTTATTTGGCTGAATCTTTTAAAAAATCATAGTAAATCACAGAGAAAAATCATAAAATAGAAAATCTATTTTTTTATACTCGCATGTGCATGTCTACACAGTGAATATATAATATGGTATGCTTCAGCTGAGCAAAACGACAAATAAAAAAAGAAAGTTAGTGACTAACGTTATTAAAAAAAAAAAAAGAAAAAGAAAGAAAGAGTAAAATATTAGAAATTGACCAAGAATCATGAAAATTACAAAAAGCTCACAAGGAAGCTCGGCAGCAGAGACGGCAGCCACAGGAACCGCAACCTTTCCCTTGTCAACCGTCGGCCCTTATCCCAGGGTCGAAGCAACAGCAGGAGAAGCTTGCGCAGCAGTATCCTCAGCATCGCAAGCCGTAGCAAGAGGAGAGCCAGGAGCTGAAGCCGACCCAAGTGGAAAGGATTCAGAGTCAACAACCGCATCGTCACCATCGTCCTCGGACCCCGATGAGAAGAGATCCATGTCAGGGAATGCTCACATCAGCAGGCTACACCATAGAGATAGGCGTGCTTGGGCATGGTTCGGAAGAGGCCTCATGGGTCGAGTCAGCCGCACCCCGCCTCCTCCGGCACAACCACCTGCAAAAGCATTGAAAAACGGATTAATGAGTTTTCATGGCGACACCAACTCACGTATGAAATTAAATTGCATCGATTTTTGATCTCAATTCATGCACCAAAAAAGAAGAAAGAGAAGAAGGAAAGCCCCAAGCACCAGAGCAGAGATGGCCGGGGGTGGAGGAGAGATGCTAAGCGCAGCCTCACCTCTCAGCGCTGCAGGCAAGGCAAGAGCTAAGGTCGAAGGACCGTCTCACCTGACCTTGCCCTTGGCGAGGAACTGTTGGGCCTGTGCACCGGAGCAAGGTGAACCTGCGCTAACACTTTGTCAATACTTTCAATCTTTCTTTGTTCATTTCAAAGTGCAGGAATTCAAAAGAGGCGTCTTTGGCGCAAGCTTGAAACACGGAGGCCTCAACCCAAGTGCGGCGCAAGGCTGGTGCGGGGACCTTCGCACCCCACAGCGCAAGGTCGGGGATGCAATGCCTGAGCAGCGGCCTTCACGACACACCTTCGCCCGGGACGCCGCGCGGCACCTCCGCCCGGTACGCCAGCGTGACACCTCGCCCGGGACTTCCGTGGTAGCACCTTGGCCCGAACCGTCGCGGCACCGCCGCTGGCACCTCCGCTTGGGACGCTTAGCAGCGGCACCTTCGCCCCGGGACAGCCAGCGCGCCAGCACCTTCGCCCGGGACCTTCGTCGCGGCACCTCCGCTCGGGACAGCCGCGGCGACACCTTCCGCCCGGGACCCCGGCGTGGCACCTCAGCCCGCGAAGTCGAGGAGTCTGCGCCCGCGAAGGCCTCGCCCGGGCACTTTCGCATCAAAAGAAGGCAGCGAGCCTCAGCCCCAGCGAAGGTCAGCGCTAGGACTCCGCCATGGGCCGGCCCACTGACACCTGGAGGAGGCTGCTCGCTATTTTGCCCAGGCAGGGCGATTCGCGCGACTTCCCTCTCCAAGCGGCGGGGCCAGAGGACCAAAAATGCCCTCGGGACCTATGCATACTCGGAGAATCATAATAGAATATTCGTAGGGGCATTTACATGTCAGGCTGAAGCCTGTCCGTGCAACTATAAAAAGGAGCCACCCCGGATGTAGCAGGACTGTTGGGGAAGAATTTATGAAACCCTAGTTCACTATTCTTACATCACTTGTTGTTTTCGCTTACGTCATCCCTAAGGGCCCCTTGACCCTTCGCTGAGGCATCGCTGGGCGAAGGCCCCCCTTCCTCGGGCAGCCCGGTTCAACAGCGGCGGCCGGCGGTCACGCGAGCACCGGGGAGGTGGGAGGCGGCGAGGGGTCGGGAGGCATTCTTTTCCTCGGAATCGCTTCGTCCCCCCTCTGCTTTCGTTTTCTCCCTTTTTGGACAGCGTTCTGATGATAAGCCGGAGAGCGGCATTATTCAGGTTTTGGAATTCACAAATGCCATCCTACACGAAGTGGCGTCAAAGGTACTACTGTATATGTCAACCATCACGCATGGGCAGTTATTACTAGTTAGATATAAGTGTATATATAATATTCAGTGGTGATTATTAACAGGGTTTGATCGATAATGAGAAACTTGACTCTTTGTACATACCAACTTACGGGCCGTCGGAGAAGGAGCTGAGGGAAATCAAAGAAGCTGAGGGTTCTTTTTCAATCGACATGATGGCTGTCCTTGAATCTCTTGATCAGAATGTCATTCTCGCGCCCAAGGCAGGATTTCGAGCCATCTGCTTATGATGCTATGGACGAGTTCTTAGGATCGTGGAGAAGCTCAGTGAGATGTCGCCTCTAGATGTGTCTCCAAAGTAAACTCCCCACTTTCGTTGCTGCGTCCCTCACGAGTAGGACATGAGTGCAACGTTTGTTTACAATTTGATTGAAAGTATATGTAGAAAGATTTTGCGTCCCTCGGCGTATATGTATGTTAGGCAAAACATAGGATTACATACACGTACAAACTATAATAATGACATGTTTTGATAGAATTTAATTAAATCCTAGTGTGATATCCACTAGATTACCTTGGGGTTGTATTTCGGGTCATATGTTGAGAATTACACTAGTAGAGAAAAGACACTACTACAAATGCGTACTAAGGGAAGCGCCTCCCTTTTTGAGTAAGGGGCGGTTCTTGTTTTAAGCCGCCCCTACTATGGTATGAGCACGCCCCTTTTGTGGACACGGTATGAGCGCCCTACTATTAGTAAAGGCGGTTGAATCACCCAAACGCCCCTCGTGGTTCACAGTAGGGGCAAAATTTATATTGAGCGCCCCTACAGTGGTTTTGCGAATTTTGAAATGAGACACTAAAAAATAAATTTTTTAAAATGACATCGGATGGAAAAACTTCCTAAATAAGAATTGTAGATCTCGAAAAAGTTATGAATCTTTGTTGTTGACCACTTTGTGAATTGACTTTATTTGATGCCTCAAAATATGGGTTTGAATGTCTAAATTTTGAAATTTAAATTTTTCAAAACGACCTCGGATGAAAAAAACTTACTAAATAAGAATTGTAGAACTCGAAAAATTATGAAACTTTGTAGTTGACCACTTTTTATTTTGAAACCATCTTGTCATGCAAAAACTCCGTTGAAATGTCTCAAATTTGAAATTCAAATTTAAGTAAATGACCTCGGATGGAGAAACACCCTAAATGAAAATTGTAGATCTTGAAAAGTTATGAAACTCTGTAGTTGACCACTTTTGATTTGAATCCATTTAGGGCCTCAAATAGTCAACTTTTTTACTCCAATTTGTATAAAATGTGGGGGCCTTGAATGGGATATGGACACATCCAAGTGAGTAGCTGTAAGATGAAATTTTGGCATCTCATAATATTATATTTTGAGAAGAAAAAAATGACAAGACAATAATGTGTACACACATGCATAGTATATGTGCCAAATATGGATTATATATATTTCGTACAGCAAAGGGCTTTATGATTTTATAGCATATAAGGTGGGTTAATTAAAATGGGCTTATCGACTCATGAATGGCCCAACGAACATGGCTTTCTCATATGAAGAGTGCTGAGATTAGCACCGGCCATTAGCAGCTCCTAATCTTAATTATGGGCCTTCAAGAAGTAATTTGTGCATGGCCCATGCAAAGAGTACGTAGATGCTTCGTGAAGAGATAAGATCAAACAGTGAAAGATCTCGGCACCCAGCCCTGGCTGCTCGGAAGCAAAGGAGTCCAGTTCAAATTTTGAAACGACGCTACCCATGCAGCCGGGTCCATTACTCAGTTGGCAGGGTAGATTATACGGTGATTCTCCAAATTCGTGGGCCATGGTTGCATTACCAGGAGATAAGCTCCTCTGCCGACGCGATAAGATCAATTCAAACTTCGAAGTCGTAAAATATCTCGGCCGCCAGCGCGTGCCGCTCGGAAAACTTCGTCAATTCAAATTTTTGAAATACGCAGCGGCCGCGCGTCCGGGCGTTCCGCTCGCCTGCAACTGACCAGCGGCGGCGCTCTCCTAGCCACCGCCTCACAGGCCCTCGAGCCATCAACCTAACCTTGGCCTATAAAAAAAAGCCTCCTCTCCCTTCTCAAGGAGGAGATTCCATCTCCATCACGCCGCCGCCAGGCTGCACACGCAAAGGAGCCAGACTTCACCATGCCGCCGCCAGGCTGGCTGCCGTTGCATATACACGCACACGCAATCAACAACACGCTGCCGCTTAGCGTATGCACACACCTATCACCGTCAAGGCATGGCAGCGACGTCGTCGACCTCCTCGGCGCCGTCAACTTCGACGACACCTTCGGCAAGCTGTACATCTACAACGTCGTCTCCGGCAAGATCGTCAACTGCGTCTCCGGCAAGCCGAACATCTACGGCATCGTCTCCGGCAAGATCGTCAACCACATCTCCGGCGAGCCGAACATCCTCATCGTCGACGTTATGTCAGCCCGGCCATGCCTACACGGTGATGGTGAGGTTGTTTATATATTTAGATTTATATGATGCTCGTCTCTTTTTTTTGCATGGCCATGGCGCAAGCACACAGCGGTCATCAGCTGCACCATCGCTGGTACGACGACGCCCACGGCAAGCGGTGACTGGGCAAGCCGGCGGCCCAACGAGGTTGCCCCCATCTCGACGGCCGGCAGCCATACAGATCGGGCCGTGCACGCCGACGACTACGCCCGGCACATGCACAACGGCCCGATGCCAAAAAGAGTACATGCGGCGACTCGGCAACACACGGCACATCAAAGACGACAGCGTCGGCAACCATCTCGACGGCGGCGTCCACCTGGATCGCCCATTCCCTACACCGGTGGCGACTACGACGCCCTACGTGCATGCAGTGCACAGCACTACGCCCCGACGGCGAAGGCATACATGCGGCGGCTCGACGGCAATCTGCCATGGCATGGTGATGGCATCATGGCGAGGTCACGCCAGCAAGAAAGCAAGATCGGCTAACAGGAGTCTCAGTACAGCTACAACAACAAGAGAAAGATTGAAGCAAGATCAAAGCCGTGCGGTGGAGCAGTGCAGCCTGGCGAAGAACATGCACACGTACATACACATTCCTACGTTCCTGCGTTGGCATGATGAGCCAGGTAACGGCAAACGCGGCACTCGATGGCCCGGCGTGGCAGCAGCAAGAGTCCAGCGATGGCCGGAACGGCTTCGGAGCAACGGTGGCGGCAGATCAGTGTGGCCCGGCAATGGCCCGACGTGGCATGGCGATGGCATCCCGGCGAGAACACAGTGGCAAGCAGCAAGATCAGTACACAACAAGTAAAATGGCCCGACGTGGCAACAGCGAGTCCGGTGATGATGGCCGGAACGACGCCGGAGCGACGGCGGCAGCAGAACAGCACGGAATGGCGATGGCCAAAACGTGGCAGCAGTGAACCCGATGATCGCCGGAACGGCGCCGGAGCGACGGCGGCGGCAGAGCAGTGTGGCCCGGCAATGGCCCAACATGGCAGCATTGCAGTGAGCCTGACGATGGCCTGACGTGACAGCAATGAGTCCCATGATGGCCGGAACGGCACCTGAGTGACGATGGCGGCGGAACAGTACAGCCCGGCGATGGCTCGACGTGGCAGGAGTGAGTTCAACCATGCATGACCAGAACGACGCCAGAATGACCACGGCGGCGGCGTAATGCGGCCCGGCAATGGCCCACCTCGACAAGGCTTGAGCAGTAGCAGGCAGAAATACATGTATACATACTTGTGTAGTATACGTGCAGTATATACGGCAAGAAGACCAATGTAAAAGCAAGTGAACGTGCTACGGTACCGTGCATACAAGTTTGTTCGTGGGCAAAGTACATTTACATGAGTTACAAGCTAGCTGATATTATTGTTTGGCCCATTAGTGGAGGCCCAATATTGATTTCTTAGCCCAAGCAAGCCACGGGTTCCGACAAGCTTGAAATCCGACTACAACGTCCGCAAATATTCTAAGTCATGTCAAAAGCCTCGAGTTCACACGTGCATATGCAAATTGGCGAGTTGTCACGCCAATGATCTCGAAGTTCATGAAGGAGCAATTTCCCGAACGTCTCATGAGCACAAATCCCACTGTCATCAACCACCTTTCCGCACCGTCAAGGCGGTGAACCAGATGAAGTTATTTTCTTCCCCCGGATACCGGCGAGGCTGGGGCGTTTTGTTTTCGCGACCAACGAGGCGGAATCATTGTTCGTGACCGACGAGGCGAACACTTGACTTCATTTTGGGATCCGCACGGCGAGGCGGATACCTTTGCTAGAGGCCGATGAGGCTCTAGCCTTTCACCATTTTCATTTCTTTGTGCTCATGCATATATTTAGGAGATAACTCTTGCTTATTCAGAGGCGACAACAATGACCATCAGCATAGCTTAATCGGAGGTATTCCGCGGCCTAATGCCCCGGATGTAATTAAGTGGAGGCTTTCCAAGGCCCCATGAACCAAAAAAAGCCACGCAATCACCCGATTGTCGGATGAGGCTCGGCGCAAATATATATAAAAGTGGGAGATTGTACTTTGTAATTCTATGATGAATAATAAAGTGATATTTCCCTGAATTTTTGTCCCTTATGTGTTTTATTGCACATTTACTTTATTTGTATACGAATGTATACGGCGCCAGCGCTTATTAGTACTAAGTAGTACAACTCACGAAACACTGAGAGATCCGCACCTTAGTGATTTTTTCTGGCTAAACAAGAGCGCGATGGAGGGAGGCCCTACGTGCGAGGGGAGGTCGCGGGTTCAAACCCCGGCGTCGCGATTTTCTTGCGAAAAAATGCCGCGACTTGCTATTTTTCGAATTTTGAAAACGCGATTTAAAAAACCCACAGTGGGGCGGTTCATACAAAGAGGGGCGGTTGCATCACCAACCGCCCCAACTGTGAAACCACTGTAGGGCACGGAGAGTTAGGGCGCCTCAAAAATCGCCCCTACTGTCCATCATCGAGCCACCCCTACGGTAGTGTTCTGTAGTAGTGAGAATTTTGGTACAGGGCTTTAGTCCCAGCCATTTTTTGTGCCGGGGACTAAAGAACGGATTAGTCCCGGTTGGTGGATCCAACCGGGACTAACGCCCCCCGCCCAACGGTTTAGTTTGTAGGAGGGGTACCTTTAGTCCTGGTTGGTTGATAAAACTATGACTAAAGGTCATCCACTAGTCCTGGTTGTAGCTTCAAGCCAAGACTAAACCTCTAATCTCGGCTGGTGGCGCTGACCGGGACTATTGATGGACATGTAGCCCGGGTTGGAACAACAAACCAGGCCTATAAATTCCATGCTATATACCAACCTAGTTTCTTCCTCCCCTAGCCCGAGCCATTTGCAGCTCTCTGTTCTTGCTCGTCTCCTGCACTGCTGCTACTGTCGTCTCCAATCATCTCCGATTTCTTCGACTCCTCCATCCATTCTTTGGTTCTAAAGGTTACCAACTTCGTCCTCTCATTTTTCATCACTAGCATTTCTCATTTTCTGGTCTACAATAGTGAAATTTGTGGTTTTTTTGAATGGGAACAATTGTGGATTTTTCTTGATTTGTATGCCATTCGAGCTCAAAATTTGGATGAAGGAAACTTATTGTAATTCATCAAAACAGGATTTCACCTTTGATTGCTATTATGCATAGCATATAATAGAGAAATTTAGGATTTTTATATAGCTCATTTCAATTTCATGGCTTAGAAAATGAGAAATTTTTAGTAGTTGTTGAAAATGAGTACAGTGAGTATGACGACCGCTTCCGGTTCCTCTGGCTCACATGGAATTCATAAGCGATTGAGGCTAGACCTCCCTGTCATTCTATGCAGCGTCTATGACGAGAAGATTGTGTTGGAGTACCGAGTGAAGGAGTCTCCCAACAACGGTAGCATCTTCTACACGTGTCCAGATCACAATGTGATATATTTTTTGGTCATATTTTTTTTGGTTTGCAGCCATTTTTTCGTGATGATTTTGATTAATGTTTTCTCATTTGGTGTTCTAATTTTAGTGGTTGGCACTGGATCATGTAGCAAAATATCTTGCAAAGCAGAAGGCGGCTGATGAGAGTGCGAGAAGTGTGGATGATGAGGCTGTGAGCCAACAGAAGAATCCCATCGATGATTTTTGTCTGTTTTAGTTGGAATTTGTCGCAAAATCCTTTTTCCGTTGAAGTGCATTGCAGGTTTAGTTTGTATAGTGGTACGTGGGATTGTGTACATTGTAATTTCTCAGAAGGGAATCAATCCAATGGATCTAGATAACCTATGTATGGACGTGGTCCAATGTCTTGTTAGTTTTGAGTTGGTGTTCCCGCCATCCTTCTTTAACATCATGACACACCTCCTAGTTCACCTGGTCAAAGAGATTAGTATTCTCTTCTAAAGCCAGATTTTATCACAAGATGATAGGTCAGTGAAGATTAGGGCTAGGGCAAAGGGACTCGGCTACAAAGCAGAGCCGAGCAATCTCCATCCCCAGCCAGAGTCGGCAAAAAGTGTGTTGACGCTGGATGTGGTCCGAATCACACACCAAATGGGCATTGGAAGCCCGGGCCCCCACGGACGGAAAAATGCAGCAAGGATACCACTCTTTTGTGATGAAGAACAGAGAGGTTTACAAGCACCCCACCAAAAGATAACCAACATGATTACATGATAAAGAACCCGCTGGTTTTCAAGCAAACTAGTAAAGAAACCGTCAAAGCTCTCGTTCGGGATGGACCCGTCGCCGACAAGGACGTCGCAAAGGTTGCCCTAGGTCGGCCAGCAAGCCTAGGGTGCCATCCTTAGTCATCGGATCAAGGGATGAACAACATGTAGAGGGTTGAGGGAAGAAAATTAGGGTGAAGAAGTGATAGTCGTGTATTTTGTTCGATTAGTGGATGGGACTGAATAGGCCATTATCCTCTCATATATAGAGAGGGGGGTGGTATTATCCCAGTAGGAAACATCTCCAATGCATAATCTACAAGTTTCCCACATCAAAAAATTACCTAAAATGCATTTTAGATGCCAATCGGTTTGGAATCAGTGTTGAGTCGCTGGCCACCAGTAGTACCGGAAGAGACCGGTAGTACCGGTAGGCTTATCTCCGTTGGGTACATGCCCTGTTCCGCTAGGCGCTCGCCTAGGCGGGATTCCCCGCGAGTAGGCGCTAGGCGAAGGGGCCACCGTGGAGCCTAGGGGGTAGTCGGGGTCCTAGGCGGCGATGGCTCAGTAGCAGCGCCCGGTGGAGGCGGAGATTGCAGGCGGCGACGCCGGTGGGGTGTAGGACGCGCGCTGACGGCGGTGAGCGCGGGCGGCAGCAGGCGCGCTGAGGTGGGAGAGATGCCGAGAGAGAGGAACCCGGGGCGGTGGCGGCTGTTGTGGGAGGAGCGGGCATGGCGGCTATTGCGGGAGGAGCGGGCATCGGGTGGAGTTGCATCTCCTCCTCCGAGCGGGCATCGGGTGGAGACCGGAGTCACGGGATGGAGAGGAGGGGAGGAGATGGATGGATAAGGTTGGAGTGGGAGACGGGCTGGGCCTTTGGTGGAGAGGAGTCCGAGTGGGATTTAAATGGGCCTTTTTGCCCTTTCTCTCTTTTGATGACCACTCATTTTTTTTTCTCTTTTCTTTTAAGTATTTATACATATATTATTCATCGCCTACAAAAACGCCTAGCAATGCCTAGCAACGCCTAGGCTCGATTACTCCCGGCTAGTCGCTAGGCAGAGGGTCAGCGCCTAGAATCCGCCTAGCGCCTAGCGAAACAGGGGGTACAGGTAGTACTGGTAAAAGACCGGTAGTACCGGTAGGCTTATCTCGGCAGGATTTCCAAACTTCTTAATTAACTCATCCGGACTCCAAACAAGGCGAACTATATATGTTTCTCAATCAGATCGACAAGTGGAATGTAATGGTGAAGTTCATTCTTGCATTTGAGGAAATTGCTTACCGGTAGTACCTGTAAAAGATCGGTAGTACTGGTAGGCCGGCTAATCTCCGCCCCGCATTACTTCTTGCTCAGTTTACGATGCCACTTGACCTCTATCATTTCCAAGATGTTCAAAACTTATTAATAATGCCAAAATTCACCTTACACAATTTTAAGTGTCAACACATACATACGTGGTTGGATCAGGGCTGATTAATAATAGCACGACTAAATTATTTAGAGTTTCCATTAAGCTACCGTATCATCCAATCCAATGCAACCAAGGTGTGTATAGTTATATCAGGATCCCAACACTATCTTATCTTAATGAGAAGAGCTTTTACATTTGCATGCATGAGCTAGAGGCAGAGATCAATCGCTCGATGTGGCGAAGAAGATTTTTTTTTTTTTTTTTTTTTTTTTTTTTGAGACCACGCCGAGGGCGCGTTTTCATTAAGCGTAAAGAGTTTTTGAATACAAGAGACGAGGGGACAGCAACACGCGGTTACGAAGCCCTCATAACAACAACCCGCACGCGGTTGTGATTACAAATAAACAATTACAACTAAAAGGCGGACAAGCCGGAACCTACACCTCGGCCTCCAGCCCCTCTAGGTTGAGATCCATGGCTGTTAGATCGAAACGCCCATTCAAAAAGGATCCGAGACGCTCCTTCTTTTGTTCGGACCATGTCGACCCAGCGTCACGAAAGGCGGCCTTGAGTTGGTCCTGGCCATCAACTCATCGTCGACATCAATGCCTAGCTTCCTCAAGAGCACGACCTGAGCCTGCTCATTGTGGCGTCGCCGCCCGCGGGGCGTGGCAGTACGCGTGCGCTTACGCCGCAACGAGTCGGTGGGTACCGGCAAGGCCCCTGGAGCGGCGCAAGAATCATGCCTCGAGGAGAGGTGTCTCCAACGGTAGGCAAATTGATGCCTCAATCTCCTCCCCTGCATCGTAGCATCGAAGGCCGCAGCACCGGCGGGAGTGAGGATACCCGAGTTGCCATCAGTTGGAGGAGTGTGCTGAACCACCAACGCCCCAACCGCACCGACGGTGCTAGGGAGCAAGCGCCTCGAGAGGCTGGGCACGCCGAGGGCAACAAGCACGCGGGGAGAAGACCGAGCCGCCGCCTCCCGAGCCACGAAAAGGTTCCCGCGCCGCATCCGATCCATCATGCCCAACATCCAGCACACAGAGGGCGAGATGGCCTCCAAAGTGAGCCGCCGACGAAGCGATGCGGCGGCAAGGAGCTCAACCAAGATCGGGTCGAAGGGGGCGGCCAAAGCGAGAGCCCATGCTCACAAGACATTGCCTCCGCCGGGCCGGGTCCACGGCAGCCCGCAGACAGAGCACTCGGGCGACGCCATGGCGACCTCGGCCGATGGAGCAGCGATCGCGCGGGCTCGCCCAAGCGCCGGACGTCTTCAACGCCGGGCGGCGCCTCCGCCCTAGCGTAAGAGGCAGCGGGCGGTGGTGGCCGGGCGCAGCCCGCCAAGGCCAGAGTCCGCCGGCGATGGCGAAGCGTTAGGCCAACCGGGCGCAAGGTACGGCCGGCCAAAGAACGAACGCCCTCCACGGGCGGTGGCCGAGGGAGGCCACTTACGACGCCGCTTGCAATCACGCCGCAAGGTGCCGAAACTCCTTGCGGCGGAGGCATCGTGGAGGTAGCCGGCAGGTGGCAACCCGGATGGGTGGTGGAGAGGCGCTTGAGGCACTTCCCGTGCAATGCCGCCGGGAAGCGCGAGGGGCCGCCGAGAAGCCGGCGAGGGGCGGTTGGGGCGTGCGCTGCGCCACCGTCACCGCCAACCAACCCCGAGGCACGACGTGGCGCCAACCGCGGGTTGGGGGCGGAGATGCGCCGACAGCGGATCTCCGCACGCTGTGCCCTAGGGCGCCGCTGGCGGGGGATGCGTCCCCTCCACGGACGGACGACAGAGACCCGAGCACACCGGCTCCGGCGCCGGCAGCGGGAAAGGCCGGGCGACGACGCGCGGCACCGCTTCGGGCGACGATGGGGTGAGCCCCGGCAAAGCATGGCGTCGAACACCGGGCCTGCGGCCCCCATGGGACTGCGCCGAGGTAGGGAAGACGGGTAGACCGGGCGACCCTCCACCTCGGAGTCCCCGGGAATCCGCCCGTGGCCCTGGGCCTTGGAGCGCCCCGGCGAGCCGACTCCGGTGAAAAGGGCGGGCTAGGGGGAGGGGAGGACACCGGGCTGGGCGCCGGGAGGCGACGTCGACGGGCGGAGCCCGGGCATGCCCCCCCCCGGGGCGAAGTGGAGCGCCAGATCGTCGTCCCACTGGGGACATCCTCGAAGAGGATCACCTCCGCCGCGGCGAGCCGCTGCGCACTGGCCGGCGGCCAATTTCGCCGGCGGCGGCGGGCACGAGGAGCACGACACGGGCGACCGACAGCGGGAGGAGCCCGCGGCGGCGCCGCCGGAGGAGGCCGGGACGAAGACCCGGGAGCTCCCGTCCTCCTTGGTTGACGGCGGTGTCGGGCCAGCAGCAGGGGGGCGGACACAGCAGCCGGCCGCCACGACACGAGAGGCAAGGTGGCGGCTGCCGACCTGTGTAGCTGCAGGCGGGCCCGGCAGCGAGGAGTGGATGGTGGAGGTGGCGACGTCGATCTCACCGGAGCCGGGAGAGCGTGGGGCGAGACCCATCCACGGGTAGAGCTCGAGACGGGATTGAGGATCTGTGGGGGAAGGGGAGGAGGGGCTGGAGGTGGAGCGGATCTGGAGGGGGGAAGGAGGTGGTGCTGGGAGGACGACGGCGTCGGGCGGTTCCGGTTCGGGAGCCATCTCTTCTAGATTACCCCTATGTGGCGAAGAAGATATTAGATAGCAGGATAAGGAAGAATCTGCTGCTTGGGTTCGAGTAATGGAGTGCCGCCTGTACCTCACCTGGGGGCAGTAACCTACGAGAATCTCAAACGGCCACTGGCCTAGTCGCTTTTGCCACATGGAAAGGACGACCTGCATGCAAACTGCTGGTTGACTTGGCATCAGCGGCTGTATGCCGCGGTATTAACCAAGGCAGTAGCGTCAGCTTTTGTTTTGGGCGACCAGTGGCGCCTATTGCATGCTAGTGCTATTGCGTCGCTTTGAAGTTTGAACAAAGCGGCGCACCACTTGCATTGCAGGGCAGGGAGCCAGGGACAATGCACCGGACGTCGGACTCGGATCCATGGACCACATCCTCCGCACCAGATAAGCGCCTATATCCTATCCATATGGATAAAAAAAATGATACGCATATTTATTTGCCTGTCCGTTCGACCGAATCTGTCAGAGGGGTTGAGATCAATTCATATCCGAGCTGGATATTCAACATCCGGTACCGTATCTGTATCATAATACTCAAATTGCATATTCATGATGTCAACATCCAATCATATCCTATCCGGCATGGCTGACACTGTCGGTATTCAAATCCGAATCCGACCAGAAATATGAAAACAAATGTAATATCAGTGATATCCATTCGTATCCGATCTGTTTTCATCCATACCTATCCAGTTATCCACACGGAAAGACTCGATATGCCGTGTGCGCCCCGAGTGGGTGGGTGGGAGACCGGTCCCTTAATGTACTACGTGCGGAGGTCCCGGCCCAAGGTGCATGCACTTGCACTGCACCTGGAGCGTTGTGTGGCCATTGGTGGCTTTTTGCGACCTGGAAAGAGCGACTTTCATGCAAACCGCCGGTTAGACTCGGCGGTACCCGCAAAGTATTAGGGCACTCACAATGCGTAAACTATCATAGTTTCTATGTGGATTAATTACTCTACCACCTAAGCATTTTGCTGATGTAGCAAGCGATTTGAAGAGAAGAGATGAAGAAATCGGGTCTAAGTTGGATACGAAGTCTACACGAGAACGAAGACATGGAGAGATATGATAGACGAGAACGAAGACATGGAGAGATATGATGGGTACATGAGGGAGAGAGAAGAGGTGTGATTGGATAATAGATTATTACGTACAAACTATTCATTAAAAATATAGTTTCTACATTTATTGTCTACGTGCATTGGGAGTGCCCTTAAATAAGGCAGTAGCGTTGCTTTTGTTCTGGGCGACTAGTGGCGGCTATTGCATGCTACTGCCATTGCTATCCTATCCATTTGCGTAATTGCCTGTCCAGGGTGTGGCACATGGCCATTTGATGGAGGGAGCAGAGAACTGGACAAAACTAGCCACGCTAACTGCTGCAGAGGACGACGGAGACAGGATAGAGATAGAGCTGCCAGCTGGTCTTGGTGGTTCTCTTGTGTGCTGGAGAACTGAACCCGGTCAAGTCTTGTATCCTCGTACAACAATTCTCTTGTGCCCCAGCTCAAAATCAATTCGCCGCACGCACCGCCAGGGACACTGCATCTAGACGGCGGACTCCGATCCATGGGCCACACCGTATCCTCCGTACCGCAACCATATCCGCTTGCTCCCTCCGTTGCAGGCAGGCGCTTATCCTATACAGTCAGTTATGTCAGTTATCCACAGGACCACACGGTGGGTTGGGCCGTACCGCAACCATATCCGCTTGCTCTCTTCGATACGGAGGCTGTGTTTAGTCCTTGAAAAGTGAATCTGAAAAGCTAATCAGAAGACTTTTCGTTTGTTTCTCGATAAATATTATCTTATCATGACTGCCAACAGGGCAAAAAAGATTCGTCCCCAGCAAAATACATCCAAACTGTCCAATTAGTTATTTTTGTGTACCTACATTTCATACTCAATGCATGTGTCCAAAGATTCGATGTGATGAGAAATCTTGGCGATGTGATGGGAAATTCAAGGTGAACTAAACATAGCCGGAGTTCAAAATTTATCTCGAGCAAAACTTATATTTAATTAATTTCTTCCCTCCTTGCTTGACTCATGATTGTCACTGGAAATTACTGCAAGAAAGAAACGAATCCAACGTAATATGGTACGGAGGAGCGCTTGTGTGACATTAACTCCGATCCTAGGTAAGAAATTGTAATATGTGTAGTTCGTACTCCCTCCCTACTCATAAAACATGACGTTTAGGACAACGACACGTCTCCAAAACACAACTTTGACCTCTTCTTATCCTAAAAAATATTTATAAAAAAATGATATATGTATACTTTTATGAAAGTATTTTTTCAAGACAAATGTATTCATTTAGTTTTCACGTTTGCAAACTCAACAACTTAAAAGTTATTGATGATTTATATTCCCAATGTTTGGCGCAAACCTTTTCCAAAACATTAAGTTTTATGAGTACGGAGGGAGTACTTATGTACGGAGGAGCGCTTGTGTGACATTATGGTGCACCTGTTCTTATTGGTTTATTTGTATTTACATTACTCCACATGTATTACGGAAAATTAATAAAGATATCAATACATCAATACATAGGAATTAAGGAAATACGAGTGGAACATGGAATATACTAGGAGGATTCAGCGTTGCCGCTGGGTATACAGTAGAATTTTATTTAATTGTATAGAGAAATCATTAGTAGGCTCCAACAAGCAAAAGTATATATTACATACAATTAAAATTTTGGAACTATGGTTGTTGAAACCATTTACATTGCATTTTTTCTCGATATTGACATCCAAGTGAAAAGGCAAAGGAACACTTTTTAATCCACTAATATATTGCCCGTGCTAACGCTTACGGTTACGGTGTGATCTGAAAACACAATTCAGCCAATCAAACATGCGTCACACCACCTGAGTTGTCTCACTTTGCCTTTTGAAAAAAAACCGTACTTACATCTACTTTGGTTCAGAAGCAACAATATCTCGTGAAAGAAATTCTTAAATCAACATCTACTTTAAATTATGTACATTCAAGGCTTAAAAACACCTCTCGCTTGTCACTTAGTACACACATAAATCGATGCTACACATTATGGATCCATCAGACACCAGCGGTCATAAAGCCTGTAGCATGCTCACCAACTTCACATGCATGTAACATTGACAGCAGACCTAAATCACTGAAGAACTGAGCAAATATCAATTATTCAATTATACCAATTAATGTCAACTAATACATACCAGATTAGATTTTTTTTTGAATCTACAAAGAACCAATTCAACTTGCAAAAAAGAACCTCGGATAAAACTATTAATTTCCTTTAGGTATACTTCTAAACCACAAAGGTTCAACACCCTGGTTTACAAATCACAGTTTTTGAATACTATAGTTTTCAAAACTATAAATTTTATTGCATCCAAACATTTCAAGGCACTCCAAAATAAAATCATTTTAAAAACCATGTATTATTTTCTAAAGCTCGTACAGGAATTCCCATATACAGCAAAGCCCTTTGATATCCTGAATTCCCATATGCTGCATCTTCCCTAACCTGAAAACAACCTCCATTTTATGATTTTGTAATCAAAGCAGCGGCTCATTTGCTGGTTTGTAGAAATGAGAGACAAACAAAGCTAATGTTTGATGCAGGAAAAGCAATTATGGAACTTATAAAAGAGTAGTAGACCAATACTTCAGGTACGAACTGAGCTATTTTGTGTTGGAAATTGCAAACTTCTGCAATAAATTAACCAAATTATAGTACCACAAACCTTCATGGCAGATTCGAGCAGCGAAACGGAGCGCAGCAGTCCGATCCCAAGACGGGGTGGAGCGAATCCTTTGCAGAATTTCACATGTACTCATTGCCTCTTTTTTTAATTTCCTTTTGCTGATCCTCACTATACAGATTGCCAAGCTAATTGGAACAAAATAATTCAGTCTCACATAGTCTAAACCTGTAGTTGGAGGCTCAGCGCAAATGCCAAATTGGGAATTGCAACAAAGACCAGTAGTCGTGTACTCATTCCCTCATGTCCTAAATTAGGGTCCTTAAAGACATCTTCCTCCTGCACCGTGCAAGAACAAAGCCTTCGAAAAAATGGAAAATGAAGTATCAACCACCAACGTGGATAAGCAATCCAATGGAACAGCAGTATTTATATTATCAAGCAATGCAGGGTACTTGGAGAATGGATCTGGGCACATACCATCGGCATTGTGGAGGATGGGTGCTGTGTCATCATCTCACTTGGGATTCCTGGCGCAGGAGGGCAGCAGCTCGTCACAGATTCCTTGAGGAGGGCTGGAGGAGGGCTTCATGACACAAGAACCTGCCATAGCTCAATGCCAGTGTTCTTCAAACTGTCAAAAGCATAGATGTAAAGATGGTCCTTGAATTCTTTACACATAAATAAACAAATGCATATGAACTCCTCATGGCTGTCCACACCTAGAAGTGGATTCTGAATATTATCTACATTGCCGAGGGGCCCTCGGAGGCAGGGACATCATGCTATTCAGATTAAAAAAATGAAATTGAAATTTCTTTCATGACATTCATCGGCATTCTCTGGCAAAGGAAGAAAACCCTTGCACCTCCAACTCCATTGACAGAACTGAGAAAATAGGTGACATGCTGCTGGTGGCTACTGGATGGAGAAGGAAAAAATATATTGGACCAACCAGAGACCTTGTACGCAATTCCTCAAGCAGCTGATGGGCATCACCAAAGTCGTTGCCTGTAACTGCTTGGGTGATGGTTAGCGGGCGAGGTAGCACAGGGGCGAGGAGCTACCTGGACGCCGGAGGCAATAGCCTTCTTCCTCGGCGTGCGCACGACGTAGCTCCTCCCTTAGTGGTGGGCAGCGAAAGTCTGGGCGATGGGAGGCGCCGGAGGCTGCTGCGCCGGGCGCTTTCCAGCGGCCTTGCGCCCTTGCTGCCGGGCGCCCGGTTGCCTCGCAAGCAAAAGTAGGCTCCAGCCATCGATCAAACCCTAAACAAAATCCCCAAAATCCACAGATCAAATCGAACCTAGGGTAGGGCTCCACAGATCGAAGCCCGATCGAATCAGGGAGGGGGTCGCACCGATCAGAGCCGAGGGGATCAGGCGGGGTGGCACGGGGTCGGTGCAGCAGCCGCCTCCCTCTCTTCTCCAGGCGCTTGGCGGCGACTACGTGTCGCGAGCTCGAGGCCACGAACGGGGGAAGCGAACTGGGAGAGGCAGGAAGCCTCTTCCGTCTCTTATGTGAGCACTGCGGGGAAGTTGAGGCATCAGCTCGTGGGAAGAAGAAGTGCAGCAGACGGGAAGGCGAAGTGCATACGGTCCGGGTCGCGCGATGGTGGCGGAGGCGGACGGAACGGCAGCGCTCGAGGACGGGTGGGCTGCGTGACGGAAACGTTTCTGGTGATGTGGGAGATAGAGGACTGAGTGGGGCTGCTTAGGTGGCATAGCTGCATGTCCAGAGAACTTGCTAGTGGGTCTTTGCTACATAGGTACAGTAGATTGGACATAAACTGCTAATCCAGCTGTTTGTGATAAAAAATACGCTGCACCTCATGCATAATCTCGTTCGTACTTTGTTGCTGCGTTGGGCACTACAGATTGAATCGTTGCCTCAAATTTGAAGAAGAAAATTTTTTTAGTAGACAAGGAAACTGCCCTAACGTGAATTAAGTAATTATATATAAGAAAGCCACTACTACATTAAAGATTTTCCGTTGCGTTTTTTTTTTTCATTTTTCGTGGGCGGTTTTTTTATTTTATTTTCTGTGGCAATTTTTGAAACCGCCACAGAGCAAAGGTCACGATAAATCAGTGATTAAGCGCGGGCGGTTTTCAAAAAAATCGCCCGCGGTTAATCCAAAAAAAAAAAAAAAAAGAAAAAAGTCCAAAACGAAACCCTAACGAACCGGATCTGGGGCCGCGCCCGCTAAAGATCGCCAGATCCGCCGGCTGGCCAGCGCGCCACGGATTCGCCCGAGGGGTTTCACAACGCGGATCCCCGCGCCCGCCGCAGCCCAGCCGGATCCGCCAAGCTCGGCCGCCACCGGCCCGCACCCGCGCGGCGGCCCGTCGGGAGGGGCCGCCGCCAGCCCGATCGGCTGCCGCAGCCCCTCGAAGGGATGCGCAAGTCTTGGGCCGCCCGGGAGCGAGAGAGACGGAGGCGAAGCCCCCGCCCGGATCCGCCGCCCTCCAGCGCCCACGCTGCCGTGCCATCCTATATGCTCGCCGCCGGGAGGAGAGGGATGGAGGGGAGCTCCGCTAGATCCGTGTGCCGCATCGGGCGCCGGCAACTTGAGAGGGAAGGGGAGGGTGATCGTGCCGGCAAGCCGGGGCTTCACCGAGAGAGGGGGGAGGGAGTGGTGAAGAGAGAGTGAGGGAGAGGGAGGCAGCGTGTGTGAGAGTCTAGGAGAGGAAGAGAACTACGGGAGAGAAGTGCGGCACTATGGGGAGAGGAAAAGAGACTGAGGGAGTGAGATGAAACCCTAATGCGCCTATTTATATTTCAGTGGCTATCGGGTCAAAGTTTGGGCCTGTTTAGGACTCTGCCATACTCGTGCATAATCTTGTCCGTATCCATAAGCAGTATATCGCCAAAGTAAAGCCACCCACCACCCAACCCAACTCGCAAAGTATAAGGCAAGGCTGTCCCCCTTTGTCCATACCTCTTTATCATTGCGGTTAATGAATTATCTATATGTCTTGAGAGGTATTCTACTGATAATGAAATTAAAGGTATCACTCTTGGTCCTAACTGCCCCAATATTCATTCTCTATTATTTACAGATGATCTTATCATATGTGGCCAAGCTAACAAAGATGAAGCTTTTTAAGATCAATTCTATTCTCCAAGCTTTTTGTGCAGTTTCAGGTCAAACCCCAAATCTGGCGAAATCTTCGATCCTCTTTAGCAAAAATGTCGATGAACAGAGTAAGTTGGAGGTAAAGAGTGTCTCCCCGGTGGCTGATCTTGCTCCCAACTCAATCTATTTCGCCACCCCTTTATTTTTAATCATAGTGACAGGAACAAAGCTTACAGTTTCATAATCAACAAGTTTAGAGCTAAATTGACTACCCTCAAGGCTAAAAAAACTTAATCATGCTGGAAGACTAGTATATATTAACTCTGTCTTATCCTCCATTCCTATTTAATATATGGCCACCATTTTATTCTCAAATGAATTTATCTCCAAAATAACCTCCATTATAAGAAATTTCTGGTGGTCAGGAGTTCAAGAAGAAAGTTACACAAATTCATTTTGTTTTAGGTCATGGAAGGACATCTGTCGACCCAAAAAAGAAGGTGGCCTCGGTATAAGGGATTTACAGACTGTCAATAGGAGCCTGCTCCTAAATGCAGCTTGGAAGATTGCCAAAGGTAAAAATTCTTTCCTAATTGATATTCTAAACTCCAAATACTATCCTAATTCCAATTTTTGAAGGGCCAAGAACAACCCTATTAAATCTACCTTTTGCTCCTCCATCATGAGTATAAAGGATATTCCTATTAATAACTGCATTATACAAATCCATAAAGGTAATTTCAGCATCTGGTCGCCTCCCTGGTGTGCCATATGGAAAGAAATTCACAATCATCTCAGTTTGCCTGTCACCGTCAACAACTTACCTTCCACTGTGTCTGAACTCTGGATGAGTAACAACAAATGTTGGAACCACGATTTAATTAAAAAATTTTTTGATCCTATTGCTTCTGACACTATCTTGAACACAGTTATTATACCCTCAGAACAAAATAATATCGTCAGGTGGATCCCTTCTAATAAAGGAAACTGCACCACAAAAGAAGCTCCAAGAATATCAAAAATAGATAAAGCTCTCAATGTTTAAGCTCACTCTTTGGCAAATAGTGCTTTCCGTAAAACTAGTGCTGAGCCTACCAGATTGGCTGCCTCTTGTGCCAATCAAAACCATGCAGCAGCTGCCCTCTCCAGGTTGCGCTGCAAGATGTAAATGTCTACTGTTGTACTCCCATTGCAGCTCTTTGCTGCTAATAATAGAATTGGCTGTTTCAAGTATTTTTAAAAAAAACTCAGTTCCATTCCACGAACCCAACAACGCCCGTGCATGCCCGGCCTCCCTCGCTGGCCCCAGGGCCCGGAGCGCCCAGCAAGTTTCAGAACTTACAGGAAGGAATATGTTAACCCTCCCAGCAGCCTGACGACGGACCCAACCCAACCAAATCCAAAGCCGCACCCAAATGCAGTGACGGATCCACAGTACAAACATTGTTGTCCTGTGA
Organism: Hyparrhenia diplandra; assembly: GCA_015847255.1. Lineage (NCBI taxonomy): Eukaryota > Viridiplantae > Streptophyta > Magnoliopsida > Poales > Poaceae > Hyparrhenia > Hyparrhenia diplandra. Next base: position 35,460 of record JADLZK010006640.1, read on the forward strand.
CATCAATAACCTTGTATAATTACCACTACAATATCAGTGTAATATAGTAGAAGGTCCTAAAATTTTTGAAGATTATAGCTTAGTGACATCAATGATTAAAAATTCTGGATCCGCCCCTACCCAGATGGGACTTGCTTTATAATACGGCGCAGCCCTTCGCCCTCGTCTCCGTCGTCCCAAACCCGCACACTGCTCCCGTTCTCTCCCTCTTGCACACAGAAGCCCAGTCCAAAAAGATCTCCCATATAGAACAAAGACGAGTCGAGGGAAGGAAGGAAACTGAACCCCGATCCTTAGCCATGATGATGATGGGCGAGGGAGTCAGCGTGCGCCGTGGTCCCACCACGTCCCTGTTAGCGAGTCGCCGCCGCCCGAGGTGGACGACGAGGTGGTGGCGGACGCAGCCACCATGGTGGCGGGCGCCGGCGCCTACGGCTGCGACGAGTTCGCATGTACGAGTTCAAGGTCGGGCGGTGCGCCGATGCGGCGCAGCCACGCATGGACCGAGTGCCGCGCACCGGGGGAGAAGGCCGCCGCCGCGACCAGCGCAAGTACCACTACTCCGGCACCCCGCGGACATGCAAAGGGCGGGTGCAAGCACGGCAACAAATGCGACTTTGCGCACCGGCGTCTTTGAGTGCTGGCTCCACCCGGCGCTTTCGCGCCCAGCCCTCGCAAGGACGGCGGCCGGCGCTGCCGCCGGGTCGCTGCTTTCGCTCACACCCGGACCCAAAGGCGCGTCTTTGCCGACCACGCATCATGCCGATCCAGCCCTCGGGGGCGCCGCGGAGCTCCCGCTGCGGCGCCCGGGCATCTGAGCTACCTCACCAAGAGCATTTTGGCCTCGCCGCCCGACTAGCACCCTCATGTCGCCGCTTGTCGCCCCGTGAGTCCCCGCCATTGTCGCCATACGGGACCGCGCGTTCAGCCGCGGGTCTCGGCCGGCTGCACCCACCCGTCAGCGAGTTGATGGTTCTCTCTCATGACTCTCCGCCTCGGCAAGGCGAACTCGTCGCCCCGGGCGGGTGGGGCGGCTACCCGGCTTCGGTGGCCTACGGATGTCGCCCATGGCGGGCGAAGCTCTATAGCGTGCCCTCCACCCCGAGCGACAACGCTGGCCACCCCCCTCGGCTACATGGCCAACCTAGAGCCGCTTGACTTCGCCGGCGGCGAAGAACCGTGGAGAGGGTCGAAGTGCGGGCCGGGCCCTCCACCTTGAAAAGGTGTTCGAGCGGCCGAGCCGGGAGGGCCTTGTTTCGGGCGACACCATTGCCGGAATCGGTGGCCCCGACATCGGGTGGGTCTCCGACCTCATCAATTGAGGCGGCACGCGGCGGCCGCGGGTCGTTCTTGGTTCAATGGCAATGCCAATGGGCATGGAGAAAGGAAGGTGGTGGTAAACCGTAACATGGATGCCATCAAATGGTTGGTAGATGGAGGATGCTAGGTGGTGGAAGGGGAGGATTTGGTTTGGGGTTCCCGAGGTAGCCTAAAAATATATATATACCTATGTGCTATCCTACGCCCTAGCACCCAAATCAACCCATGCGGACAAAAACCAACCAGGCAACCCACTCACCCATCCAGTTGACTGCTCCACGCGCCCGTTACGTGGTCCGCGCACCCGACCCAGTTACCCGCATCTAACCGCATCGTCCACCTTCCCCAATCCAGATTCACGTCACTTTTTTTTTTCTTCCGAGCGTCTCAGGGGGGGCGCGGCGGCGATTAGCGCGGGGCGGTGCAGGGAACGTCGGCGAGCTCTCCCACGGCGGCCACAAGGGGCTCTCCACCCCTCCCCCCCCCTATCCCATCGCGAGCGCGAGCCGTGCCGGCAAGGAGCGCAGCGGTCGAGCTGCGGCGGTGCGCGACCGGCGAGCGCGATCCGCGCCGGATTGCGGCGCGACGTAGGCAAGCTCCAGCGGTGGGCGCGTGCGGGACCAGAGACGGCGCACAGGCGGGATCCAGAGCGGATTGCGGCGCGACGCAGGCGGTGGGCGCGTGCGGGACCAGCGATGGAGCGCAGGCGGCCTCCAACGGCGGGCGTGTGCGGTACCAGGGCCGACGGGCTGGCGGGGTGCTGCTGGGATCCAGTAGCGGGCGTCCTCGTCCTCGTTGGCCAGCCACTGCGAGACTCCTACAGCGGCACACGTTTGCAGGGTGCAGTACGTATTTGGCTCTCCTTTAAATTGCGGTGAGCACTTCCAAAATTTCTCTGTAATTTCTCTTCCCCAGCACCTAATCTTCCAGATGCTTTTCCAGATGGTTACTTGTGATTTGCACATAAGTGTCCCTGGATTACTGAATGACTAATATATAAATGAACTGCGTAGAACAGTTTAACTCATGAATTGCTAGGATAATGCGTGTAGTCATATACAGACATTCTGTTATATGGAGGCATTTTTCTGGTCCGTTTACCTTGTGATACTCTAGAAGTAGCTGCAGCCAACTTATTATTTTTGCTTGCATTTGGTATAGGAGCTCCTTTAAAAAATTGTTTAGCCCTGACATGCTATTCGTTTTCATGGAATCGGCTTAAAACCATGGATTACTGAGTGTCAAGGATTCGTTTTGGCCAGTGATCATATCAAGTATGACCGGTGGTGATAATACAAGTGAGTTGAGGCCATTAGTTTGATCTTCACTCAATTACTGAACTATTGATGGATTACTAAATAGTAAATATAGAGGATCAATTACCAAAGCTTATGGGATGCACCACTGAATCCAAAAAGTATTGATTACTGAAGCTATTGGCAAGCAGTACTAGATCAAAATATCAATTATTGAAGCTAATGGGATGCATTGCTAAATCCAATAGTACTGATTACTGAAACTATTGAGATGCATTACTGAACTGTATCGACTACTAAAAATTGTGGATTACTGAGAATCAGAGTCTATTTTGCCTTGTGATATTATTGTTTAAGTAGCTGCAGCCACCCTACCATTTTTCTTGCAATTGGTACATGAGCTCCATAAAAATATGTTTAGCACTATGTATTTTGCGTTTTGCTTTTTCACTACAGATATGGACGGTGGTGATCCCGCAATGAATCTAGAGAGGCCCAGTCAGCCTTGTCAGTGATAGCAAAATCTTTTCTGGTTAGTGAAGGATGTAGCTTGTGAATGTGCTTAGTGAATAAATTACTGGTGGCGTGTTTGTGCCTTTTTCATGTACAATGTTTAGTAATTCGTCATATTTTATTTCAGTAATCCATCATTCAGTAGTTGATCCATTATGTTCAATAATTAATCTTGTTTAGTAATCCAGCTCATGTAATTCTGAAATAATTGCTGAACCAATACAATGTAGTTATTCCAAGAAAGTGTAAATATTGACCTTTAGTAGTTGTCCCAAATTTTTTAGTTTAGTAGAACAATTTGTTGTCCCTCCAGCAGTTTTTTTGCTATTTACTAGCAAGCTACCTGCAATATGTTCAGCATCACTAGAAGATGTGCCTGTGGGTTCCTAGTTAATTTTTATTTATTTTACAGCAACAATCGATGGGAAATGATCCAGATAGATGCGCTTTAGCTTCAGTACTTTCGATCAGTAATAGAGCATACCAACAGCTTCAGCTTCAGTATTTGATCAAGGTCAGTAATACATCCCAATTGATTCAAGAATCGATGCGTTTTTGGATTTAGCGGTGCATCCCATCAGCTTCAGAAATTGAACATGGCAAACCACATCAGTGAACTTTACCGAGCACCACTCTAATCCCCTGTAGTAAGCAGCGATAGCACAATTACTGAGAGAGATAATTTCCTTCGGTGGAATTCCCTTCTTCTTGCGAGGAATTTTGATGCAGGGATACACTTACAGAGGGTAATATATGTTCAGTAATTCACAACTACTGTGGGATAAGGTTCACAAAAACTACTGAGGGATAAGGATACACTAGTGTATCCCTCAAGTAATATATGTTCAGTAACTACTGAGGGGTAATATATGTTCAGTAATTCACAACTAGTGTACCCTTGTATCAAAATCGGTAATTTAGTAATTCGATGATTCAGCTATAACCATTCATTTATTTGATATTTCAGTAATTGCTCCAAGCATATCCTCTCTTTTGAGATATTTGGTATTTCAGTAATAAACTAATATCCACTTTTAGTAGTTTGCTATTGCAATAAATTTGTTTCAGTTTTTTTTGGATTTTGATACTTGGCTAAGCATGCTCACAAAAGAAATTAAGTAGTCCTCATTTGTTCAGTAACTCCTTAAGCATGCAATTCTATATACATTTTTGGTAAAGTTTTTCCCATCTCATTGTTTTGAAGTGTATTTACAAGTGTGTTCAGTAGTATAGTTTTCAAATCAAGTAGTCCTTCACTAATTAAGCTTAGTATAAGCTTAATGTCTTCAATGCCTTCTTCTAAAGTAGTCCATTCATTTAACTTTATTCTGTCAAATTTGTTAGTAATCTTTTTACCTTCAGTAATTGTAATATACATGTGTTGTTCGGCCCCCTAACACGTCTGCTTTTTGAATCCCAGTACAGGGCACTGTTTCTTTACCACAAGTGCAATGGCAAAAGGCCATTTCCTACTGAGATTGAAGAACCAACTTTCTTTTACTGAGGACGCCGACAATGCTGTCACGCATTTACTGACAAGGCTCATTCTCACCGCTAGGCTTAGTAATTTGAATCTAAAGTTAAATTATAATTACATAAGTCCATTGTTTTAAATACCTTCCTCCCTCTTCAAGCACTGCTTGTATATATATATACTCCTTTGCATGTCATTTGTACCCACTCCGTGACTCCTTGTATGTCCAGTAATGCACAGCTTGAGATATTCGGTAATTCAGTAATCATATAGCACCATCGACCATTGGTAATTCAGTATTTTTGGTGATTCAGTAATCAAACTCACCTTTATTCATTTATGATTTTCTCAAGTTACTGAACATTTTGTTCAATAATTTTCAAGCAATCTGTCCAATACCAGCTACAGACGTATTGACAATTACTAAATAACGCCCCTTGTTTGGAGAGACGTATTGACAATTACTAAATAACGCATCTGGTTTGGAGATTCCAATAGCGGCGTTGAATTACAGTAACCTACTAGTAGCATCGTGCATCAGGAGCCACTACTGATGAGTTATTCAAATAGCATCTGTTCTTTTGCAAAATACTCGAATCTTCTACATGGATTACCGCTGCAAAGCCAACACTGAACTGATTCCCCATCATTAGGACATACAATTCCTCATCTAATTTTGCTTCCAAAAGCTTCCCTCCATGCATGTATGACGAATGCCAAATTTTGCTCAATTTCTTCTGGCACCTTAGCTCTTCCGCTCAATTCGGTCTGGGTACCTCAGATTTTTACCGTGTCTTCCTCCCCTGCACGCTGAAGACTGCTCGCAGCATCGTCTTCCCAATTGGGATCCGTGCACGCAGGTCGCCAGATCTTTCATCACGAGCTCGGCGGCCGCCCGCCTGTGAGTTGTAGCCTCGCGGCGCCCCGTTTGCCTGAGCGGCCTCGGCGTGGCTCCCGCTTGCCTTGCTCTGCCGTAGCTCGCCGGAATCTCCACACGCTCGCGACTACAGCTCGCCCGCCTCCACCACAACTCGCCGGAATCTCTAGCGGTCGCGGCTCCAGCTCGCGCTGCCCGTTCGCTCGCCGCCAGTAATTCGGTAATTCAGTAAGCACATTCATGAGCTATTTCAATTACCAGCAAGATTAAATCAATTACCCGTCGTTTTTATTGAACCTGTGCACATTAATGAACATTAGGATATTCCAGACTTTCCAGTAACTGAAATATTACTGAACACCCAAATCCCATGCACTCAATATTACTGAACCCATGCCAACTGAAATAATTAGGATAATTACTGAAATAACAGAAATATTACTGTTCAATAATTGCTCGTGGTTTACTAAATTTGTGCGCATTACTGAACATTAAGGATATTTCAGTAATTGGAATATTACTGAACATGTATGTATAAGCACATGCTAAAGACCTCTTCCTCTTCAAGCACTCGGACGAGACGCACTCCGACGAGACGCTACTGTCCACCGCAGTATCCATTTCATCATCAATTCAACCCTTCTGATGCCAAAGCGGCTTCACCTAATCAACTAATTTGATGAGCACTGGTGCTGCGGATTTCACAATAAAACAATGGGAAATCACCGGTAGGGGATGGGGCTCCCATCGCCTCAATGCTCTGGCGGAGCTCCTGTGTGCCGTTGGAATTTCAGATCGATTCGTGGGGAGCCATGCCGATGGGAGCTCCTGCGCGTTGTCTGTGCTGCTGACCGCACGCTGCACGCCTGATCCTTGACGTTCGCTACTCGCCTAGCATCTACCCCACCCAGCCTTGCGCCATCGCAGTTCGCCGAAGCCAGCCAGCCGCCGCAGCCAGTTCCCCAGGCTCGCCGCTCGACGCGCCACAGCTCGCACGTCGCGCTCGCTCGCTGCCGCCGGGAAGGTTTGGCGCTGCCCCGTCTTGGCGGCCCGATGGCGGTCGTGCGGTCCCAGCAGCACGCTGCTACTCCCCGTGCCGCCGCTCAGCAGCGCCGCCTCGCGCTTCGCGAAGGCTGGTGGGGGACGGTGCGGTGCTGCGTTAACGGATTTGGAGGTGGAGGGGTGGGATCCGTTTAGGTTGGCTGGGCTGTTCGGTTGGCTGAGCTGTATGGTTGGTTGGGTGTAGAATGGATTCTACACATGAGGTGTAGAATAGCATTTGCCGTGTGTGTATATATGTCGGGGCATAAATAATGGGCCCCTGAACATTCTCTACTAACAAGAGATTTAACGGTCCACGGCGGCACCATGGCGACCTGACGACCCACGGCGACCATGATGGCCCACTCTCTCAACTTCTCTCCAGGGCGCAAGCAAAGGCCTCTTCCCAAGGCCTCTTCCTAAGGCCTCTTCCCCGAGGCCTCTACCTAAAGGCCTTTCCCAAGGCCTCTTCCCAAAACCTCTTCCTAAGGCCTCTGACCGAGGCCTCTACCCAGGATAAGGTCCCCATGCAACCGATGGGACATATAACAACCCTTTGCTCCCCAACACGTCACGTGCGATGCAGTGTCATGCTCCAACAAGAAGAGAAGGAAGCACAAGCCACCACACCACACGGGCACCGGCATGGCGACCCAGCGTCGTCCACGCATCCTCATTCTTCACCAAGGAGGAAACACCTGTACCACTCAAAAGACATGCACACCAACACGTGTAAATTAGACATCCACTCGGCTATAAATAGAGGAAGGAAGCGACACACACGGGGGGGGCTTCTTGATCTTCCTCTCTACGGGACTTCCCCGGGGGGATCTCTCTCGGACTCTTCTCTACTTCTCTCCATTCTACTGAGACTTGGGGATGATTCCCTCTCTCACCAAACTTGTAACCCCTACTATGAGCACTTAGGTGCAAGATAATACAAATCTCCTCCCCATTTGGGCGTAGGGCCTTCTTTTTGCCGAACCAGGGATAAATCTTGTGTCCATCTTGCATCACCATCCGGATTAGGGGCAGCGCAGCACAAATTCACTAGTCGGTTGCTTGAGACACCCCGGTTTTGAGAACACCGACAGTTGGCGTGCCAGGTAGGGGACCGCTGCGTGTCGATCGATCCCACCAAGATCCGGATGGCAAATCCCAATTTTTTCATCCCCCTCACCAGAAATCGTCAAATCCGGGAGCAGGGAATTCGCGTCTCTGGGCTACGGCCGCGAGGCGATCCTCTCCCCGCCTGGAGCACAGGACGACCAAGAGCACCACCAATCCCAGCCAGGGAAGAACTGACTTTCCAGAGGAAATCGATGGGAATGGATTCGCTCTTGCTATTCCCACGAGGAACAGAGCATCTGCTCAGACTTCACGGAAGGCACAGGAGATCGTCGGCGTTCACCCATGCTCGCCATCGCTGCCTCAGAAGATTCGACGGCCCAAGCCGTCAAGCGGCTCGCCGAAATCTCGCATACCCGATTCCGCCACGCTTCACCCGAGGGGCTTCTGCCCACGCCCTCGTGCTCCGTCGCTCAACTTCTAGCACGCGCGGCCCAATATACAAGGCATGCGGCAAGCTGCAAGCTGCCAAGCCCGCTCGACAGCGCCAATGACAAACAAGCAAGCAGACGACAAGCATGCAGAAGCAAGCCAGCTAGCGGCAAGCATGGCTGGAAGCAAGCTAACGTTTTGAAGCTTCTCCATCTTGTACGAACCGTCGATCAAGCATATACGACTTCAGTATCAGATGGCTGGTTGCAGGGTCCTCGTTAGTCGCCATCAAAGGCGGGCGAGACGGACTTGTGGCCGGCGGCGCCATACCCAAGCTCCAAGGTCCGCCCAAGAACGGTCGCGCTCCATCCGCGATTCGCCCGAGGGCACCCGCTCTCGGCGCTCGCCCGAGGAGCACTCGGCACTCACCCCACCGCGAAGCTGCTCGCGCCCGCTGCGCTGCGCCCGAGGGGACTGCGTCCACTCTCACCGACCAAGACGATGGCGGAATGACCTCGACATCCGCCGCCACCATTCCCGCCGTCGAGCACCTCTTCGACGACCACGACATTCTACATCACCGGCGCTGCGCCCAAAACAGAGCCCGAGGCCGGTCGCCCGAGGGCGTGCTGCCGTCGACGCCGCCGCGAGTCAGGGCACGACGCCGATGCCGACGGACGTCGCACCCCCGATTCACCCGAGGATACCGCGTGCTCAACCGCGGTTCTCTGTCTACCCGCACGAAGCTCTGCCGGAGTCCGCCGCATGCAGCATACGCACCCGCAGCGCCGCTTGTCCGAGGTCGCGCACCAAGGTCGGCCCTCCAAGGTCGCCCGCTCGGAGCCGCGCCGGTGTTAGCCCAGGCCACCAAGGACACGTGGCCGGGCGCTCTCCCCGAACAGCCGTGTGCCGACGAGCCGCTTGTCCGAGGTCGCCTCCTGATCGGAGTTCCACCCCGTCTCTGCCAAGGCAGCCCGCCTGCCTAGGCAGCCGCTCGCCTGAGGCAGCAATCGCCCGAGGCTGTCGCTCGCCCGAGGCAACAATCGCTCGAGGCTGCCGCGCTAGGGAAGATCAAGATGTGTGTGTACATGCACTGAGACGTACAAGGAGGAAAGCCAAGACAGCGTACGCACGTACGTCAGCAGGCATCGATCAGACTTGAGAGGGGCCACGCCGAGTCCGCCTCTCGCAATCTCACGCCCGAGGGCACCTCGCCTGAACCAGCCGCGATTCGCCCGAGGATGCGCGCCGAGAGACCGCACCGCGACTCGCCCGAGGGTGCTTGTCTGCGGTTGTCCGAGCTCTGGTGTCGAGCTCCGCCCGAAGCCGCCACGCACACCGAAGCGGAGGCCAGGAGCACACACTGAGGCTCGCCGCCATCGGACATCCCGCTCGCCTGGAGCCGATCGATCACCACACCCGAGGTCCCGTGATCGTCCGAGGATCCTCCGTCACGACCTCTCCCGACGATGCGCGCCCCCGAGGCTCGCTCGCTCGAGGCGGCCCACGCCCTGCACAACTCGCCCACTTGAGGCCCCGTCCATCCGAGCTCTGTCCGCCCGGGCTCCGTCCGCGACAAGCTGCAGCTCGCCCAGCATCGCCACGCCTATCGCCCCCTGCCCCATGATGGGCTGCCGCTGCATGACGAGGCCGCGAGGTCCGCGTCACAACGAAGACACCCGCCGGCCGAGGTCCGCGCGTCGCCAAGTCTTCACGCTACCAATGGCCACGTACATGTGCCACGCAGCTCCAACCCTGCTTGCCCGAGGGCCGAGGATGCTGCCGGACGAGGCTGTTGCGTCCAAGGGCGCCACTCGCCGCGTCCGACCAGGCAGCGTGGCCGTACGCTCGCCCGAAGCCACCGCGCGACCAAGAGCCGTGCCGCACCTGCCAAGGCTGCACCTCACCGGGGGCGCTGCGCGCCCGTTCGTCGCCAAGACCGGCCGCACGAGCGCACGCAAAAGAGATCCACGGAGGCCGCACGACGCCGAGACGAACTCACCCGAGCCCGCGCAACGAGGCATGCTTCGCCTGAGGCTGAGCGCTCCGTCCCGGTTCGCACAACGACCAGTTACGCTCCGTCCGCATCAGGTTCGCGGCCGTCCGCGCATCTTTCGCCCGAGGGGATTCCGTCTGAGGCCACCAGCGCTTCCTGTCGAGGCTGCTACGCCCGGGCCGCGAACGACCGAAACCGCGTGCTCGCAAGACCGAAGCCGCGTGCTCGCAAGGCTGGCGCGTCTGCTCAGGGACCTCTGCACCACGATTCGATTTACAAAGCATGCAGCGCATGCATGACAAATGACAACGCCTCCAGGGACACACGAAACAGAGCTAAGTCATATTGTTTATTAAATCCTTTATACAAAATATATACGTATTTTGCATCTTTTTCTACGTAACATTTTGGACAGGGACCCGCTTCTTCGTAGCCATAGTCATCACCAGCAGCAGCCCAGGCACACGGCTGGAGGCTACACTTACAGGAGGGGCATACCCTCCGAGGGCACCCCAAAACGTCCAGGACGACGCACGCCTGCCTGAAGGTTCGCTCGCCCAAGGCCGCCCCGCCCGAGCGAGACCTCACCATTCCGAAGCCGCCAAGTCTGCCTGGGGTCCGACCATGCACGCTCAAATTCTGAAGCCCGACCAAGATCCGTGTCTCGCTCGAGGCCGCCCAGCCGAAAGCCGACCACGCTCGCAAAAGTCGTCGCCCGTCTTGCTCGAGCCAACGCCGCTGCGCACTATGCCGAAAGCAGCCGCGCGCTAAGACTTCGCCCGCCAAAGCTGCTGCCTGACAAGGCTGCCCCGCACGATCGTCCAAGGCCAACGAGGCCCGACGCCGCGTGCTGAACGGATGCCGCTGCTGTACTACTACCTGCTACGCCACGGGCGGTTGATGGCTGGCCCGAGGGGTTGTGCGCCTGGAGCATGATGGCAAGGCCGAGTACCCGTCAAGGCTATCACGCCCGCGTGGTTGCCTGCGCCCTCGAGATTCGCCCGAGCACCAACCGGTGTCCAGGTCCTTGACGCCGCCCAACCTTGACGACGACCGAGCAGCGAACGCGCCAAGCCTGACGTGCTGCTCTTCACCAAGCATCAACATCGCCGAGCACATCGTGCCAGCCGCGGCCACGACGTCGCACGCACGACGTGTGACCTCAGGCCGCACCTGCCAGCTCGCCAGCACCCAAGGCCGCGCCGCGACTCGTCTGTCGCTTCCAAGGCCACTCACCCGCTCGCTCGCCGAGCTTGCATGAAGCCTGCCGCGCCGTCCGCCGAAGCCGCCCACGTGTGCAGCCGAGGCCGCCCCCACTGCACCCACGCTTGAAGGAACCTCACTCGCTGCTAAGGTCACCCCGCTCGTTTGCCGAGCCCGTGCGCCTGGGCGCCGCACGCAGAATTTTTTTTTATTTTGACCCTTTTTCAAAAACTAAACGAAAAGATATTTTTAACCCTTTTTGGCGCGCCACGTGTCAGCCAGCGCCCAGAGTATTTTGCTTTGCAGCGCCCGCATATCTCTTGGTGGCGCTAACGGCGATGGCAGTTTTGCATGCCGTCTATGCGACATGGCACGCTCCCCTCTAGCGCGAGATCAGGGGAGCGGCAGTGCGGCGCATAGATCGGGGGCGATTGCGGTGCTGCACGGGCGCGGCATTGTTAAAATGGGGGGAACCCGTGCTGGCGGTGCCACTCCGCTGCTCACTGTGCTTGATAGACTGACAGGAGAGACAGCAGCTGCTGCTGTCTCTGCATGTGCCCGCGAGAGAGAGATGTGAGAGGAGAGAGAGATGATAGGAGATGTACTCTTGTCCCACAAATAAAATTTTTGTTTTGATTTTTTTATAATTCTTATTTGACATACTCCCTCCGTCCAACAAATATTGGTACATCGGCATTCAAAAAAAAATCCCACAAATATTGGTCACTTTAGGGACTGACAGAGAGCCTGATCAAGTACTCCCTCCGTCGAAAATAAAATACATCTAGTTTTGGGCACAAAGACCAGGTAGAGCTAAAATAGCAGAAATTACATGTGAAATATCTCGTGTCTCCTACCGACCTCGGCCGCTGCTTCTGCTTGCCCTCGGCACCACGCTCCGGCTCGGCTCGGAGGCGGCTCGGGCGCCCATGCGAGACGCCGCGGCCCGTTGGCCCGGCCGAGGCCTCTCCTCCCCATCGCGAGCTCACTGAAGGTCATCTCCATGTTCGTGAGGAAGAAGCGAGGAGGCAGAAGATCGGACGGCGACCCGCAAATCCCTCGCCTTCCCCATGACCGCGAGGCTCACCACCGGAAGAGCAGCGGCGGTGGCGTCTTTGCTATGGCATCCATGTCCATGCGCCTATTCAGCGACACGGGGGATAAGCTCGGGCGGGATAAGCTGAGCGAGGCATGCGGCGTGGCCGCCTTGACGAGGGCCAGCATGCCGTCGCGGGGGCTTCATGAGGCGCCCGGCACCTTGAATCGGCGGGTGCTGAAAATCGAGAACCATCGAGGTTCACCAAGGGAGGAGATAAAGGCCGGGTATCTGGTTTTCCTTTTTTTTAAAAAAAAATAACGATGAATGAGTGGAAGGGAAGAGTTGGGTGTTTGTTTCTTTTTTTTATTGGTCATCATCACATCTGTACTTGATCGAGGGCTCTCTGTCTGGAGTCCCTAAAGTGACCAATATTTGTGGGATTTTTGAATGCCAATGTACTTGTATTTGTTGGAGGGAGGGATGTAATGAGCGGTGAATAAAAAATAAAGAAACAGACACCAACTCTTCCCTTCCACTCATTCATCGTTATTTTTTAAAAAAAGGAAAACCAGATACCGGCCTTATCTCCTCCCTTGAACTCATGGTTCCCGATTTTCCTTTCCGCCTGGATTCAAAGTGCCGGGCGCTCTCATGAAACCCAGCGACGGCATGCTGCCTCGTCAAAGGCGACCATACGCATGCGAGCTTCATTGCGGCGTGACGGCCCGAGCTTACTCGCTGTCCGGAAATGCGCATATGGACATGGATGCCATAGCAAGGCGGACGCCACCCGTTGCTCTTCCGGTGGTGAGAGCCTCGGCGAAATCATGGGAAGGCGAGGACTTGATCGTCGTCGATCTTATACGCCTCGCCTTCTTCCTCACGAACATGGAGATGACCTTACGTAGGTGAGCTTCAGCGCATGGGGAGGAGAGGCTATGGCGGCCAACGGCCGTTTGCTCCTTCGCATGGGCGATTACTGAGCGACGCATTTTCGAGCGGAGGTCTTTGAGGCGGCAAAGCTGGTCGAGTATAGGAGACACGAGATATTTCCCACCGGGGGCAATTTCGTCATTTTAGCTCTACCTTGGTCTTTGTGCCCAAACCTAGATGTATTTTTATTTTAGGGACGGAGGGAGTATTCCATAGATAACCCACTGGGGAATGACTTCGGTTTATAGAAATCTTTAAATAATTTTATTAAAAACTAGATCCAAAAAATCCTTTCAATACACTCTTTCTCGCATCCCATCACCTCTCTCTTCCACGCATCCCATCACCTCTCTCTCACACACTCTCTCACGCACTCTCTCTCACCCCAGTACATGCAGCAGATTTGGCCAGAGCAATAACGCATGCTGCAACGTGTGTGGCTTGCAGCACGAATTGTCATTTGTCACATCATAGAGCTGCTTAGTACAAGTACCAACTACTTGCAAGCTCTCTTGAGTCTTTGCACCAGCTTTAATTTTCTCTACCTAACCTCACTTTTTAAAAATGTTTTGAATAATTTATTTTAAAGGAAAACAATACATATAAGTACGTAGTTAGATTTTAGTTTTTACTAGCAAATAATTTTTAAAAAAACAATTTAGAGGTATTTCCAAGATACTAATTATTAATAAATATTTCATTAAAGTTGTTTATCAAGAAGAGTAAATGAGAAAATATTTTAAGGACGACAAAGTATATCAGATACAAATCTTACTAGCTTCTCCCTCTGTTCAAAAATATTTATATAAGCATCGTTTCCCAAGAAATAACTTTAACAAATTATGTATTAAAATATTATTATTTATCATATATAATTAGTATTAATGGAAAGATCTTTGAATCTACTTTTTTGTAAACTTATTTAAAGATACAAATGATACACTCCAGAAAAGTTTTAGGATGGATGAAGTATTTCAGATACAAATCTTGATAACCCCTGTCTCCCGGCTGCAGCAGCACTTGCCAACTCTCAAGCAGCAGCATGTCACATCACCGGTCACACTGCCGCTCAAATAAGAATTATAAAAGTGAAAAACAAAAATTTTATTTGTGGGACAGAGAGTACATCTCTCTCTCCTCACACATCTCTCTCCGTGGCGAGTACAGTACATCTCTTTATCTCTCTCTCCTCACATCTCTCTCTCCGTGGCACATGCAGCAGCAGCTGCTGTCTCTCCTGTCAGTCTGTCTCAAGCACAGTGAGCAGCGGGTGGAGGTGGGCTCTGACCGTTGTTGATTGCCGGCGCGAGTATGCTGCTCGGCGGGGGCGCAGATCGGCGGCTCGGTGGGTGTCTTGTGGCCTCGTCTAGAGTTTCCCTCGTTTGGGCTAGGTTCTCTCTATCTTGTGTTGTAATTGTGGATAGCCACCTCTCTCCAATGCTGGAGAGCTTGTTGTTGTTGTCTCTTTGTGGTTTAGCCACACCTTCGCCCTCAGTTCGGAGGCCAAGAATGGTTTAGTCCGGTTTTCCACACCAATCTGGGTTTGGCCTAGTTTCCTTAAACGAGGTTATCAAACCATTTTAGGGCACTTGAATATATTCGTGGGGAGCGCCTCCCCGGTGAAACTTCAAAAAAAAAAAAATTGTAGCATAGGAAGATTGAAAGTTTGGTTGGATGGAATTGGTCCAATTAAATTGTTAGAATCGAGATAGATAACTTGCAGCCGAGACAAGTTGTAGACAGCATTTGGGGGTACAGTACCGTGAGCTGGTTGTTTCCAAGGTTGATGCGGTCGAGGTAAGGCGTGTTATTAAACGTATTGTGGTATATTGCCGCTCAGCCCGTTCCATGCTAGAGAAAATTTCTCAAGGTTGCTCATATTACTGAGTGACCACGTGGAATATGTCTTTGAGAGATTTGTTACCTAGTTGAAGATACTTCATCCTTGTGAGTCTTCCTAGGGAGGGAGGAATGGCACGGACAGCCGGTTACTAGTGAGAACGAGATATCTAAGAGCCGGTGAAGCCTCGAAAGTTCATCGGGGCGACACCAGTGATGCCGGTGTTTGTGAGGTTAGCGTGTAGAAAAGAGGTTACCAAGCCGGGGGTTGAGCTACTCTTGAGGCACGTCGGGCAACCGTAGAGCGTGACCGCTGCTGCGGCGGCCGCACGAGACACCAACCGGCAACAGAAGGACATTGCTGTCCAGCTGTTGAGCAAGATGCAGGATCGGAGAGCTGAGTTTGAAAGCCAGAAGCGAGGCTTGGTCATTGTAAGCTGCCATTCTTTGGGGATACGACTACTTGAGCTCAGCCAAGTGGGTGCACTACGAGCAGAAACAAATGCAACTCCCAGTGCACAGAATACCAAGACCAATGACACCGCGCCACCGCACCCATTGGAGCTAGGGGAGCAGTATGGCTATAGAATAATGCTCTCTTGTCGGGGCAGCACTTGCTGTATAAATAGATTTGGCTGTCTCTATGGAATAAATTCCTCATATTTGAGCATGCGTTCCCATCGACTGGTCAATTCACCTTTAAGATCAAATTACGGCCGTGATCAGTTCTCATCTTACATGTACGCCATAACTGAGGACCTTTTTTTTGGTTTTTTAATACAATTTTTTTGAAAATTACAAAATATACATGTTTCTGCTAAATTTCCAGAATCTGTGTATATTAGTAAATTCAAAGTTTCTAAACAACACACATAGCACAATTTAAGGATACTTGCATTGCTATGAAACTCTGGATTTCGCCACGACAGTTAAGTAATGAAAATCAAATACTAATTTTTGAACCATTGGTTAGATGATTTTTATTTTTTAATACATTTGGGGCTAACTATCTCTGAACACAGGACGACACATATTCCATTCATACGGAACCATTACAAAGATTTTCGGTTCGAAAAGAAAGAGTAACAAAATGAGGAGCAAACATTTTAGCTGAAATGTAAAACATAGTATTTGGGAAGAATTT
>JADLZK010006641.1:0-23731 GCA_015847255.1 Hyparrhenia diplandra
TGCTGATTCTTATGTAGGAGTACTCCCTCCATCCCAAAATAGTTGTCGTTTGGGTGTGTGTGCCACAACTTTGACTCGATTTGTAGAAAATACGCACAAGATTTAAATCTCTAAATAAATTTGTTAAAAAAACTAGATCAAAAGATCTTTCCAATAATACTAATTATGTAATATAAATATTAATCCTATTTTAATATATATAATTCTTGGCAGATGTTTTCGGGAAACTAAAACGACAACTATTTTGGGATGGAGGGAGTAGGTACGAAGTATATTGTGCTGTTTCTAGTATCGACGTACGACCCAGATTGGGCAAGCCAGGAGCGCAGGCGTCGTGCTGGACTGTGTTGGCCTATGCCAGGGCAGCGATCACAGTCGCTAGCCAACAGCAGCAGAGAGATGCTCATGCTCTGCATCTGCGCACGCGGTCGGCGTCGGTCACCATCACCACCATCGGCCGGTGCTCCCTTCCTTGGCTCCATTTCCTCTGCCAGCCCCGGCCACTGGCACTGGGTGGCGTGGCTGGCCTGGCCATCAACACGCTGCCTGCCGTCGGCCGTCGCATCGGTGGCAGCATGCATGGGCGACCTCTCCTGCAGGGAACCCTACCAGCGACAGGGGCACGGCTGAGGACTCGCTCGAAAATACGGAGCAAATCCACGTTGACAGCGACGCTGCCCCCAAGTCCTTTTTTTGTTGTGAACGAACGTTTAATTACAATGTACACGTACGAGTCAGTGTATGTCAACATGTGCAGGTTCGCTGCATCCAGCTCTCGAGGCGGCAAACTACTGTATCTAAAGGATTGGTGCTGCCTCATCGCCACCCTCCTCCACCTGACGTACACCCTGCATGCAGTACAGACGCACGGTGGTTATGCTCCCATATGCCCTCTAGAATCTGCCACATGTGTCACCTTTTTTAGTTAGTGGCTTCTGCTTGTATTACTTGCTAACCTGGTGTGGCGCTGCAGGCTGCACTTGCAAGGATTAGTGGTTTCTCTGATTGTATCACTTGCTTGCCTGGTGAGGCCTGCACTTCCAAGGCTTTGGAACCAGTATTGTTGCGTTGCATATGGATCGGGGATCTCCGTAGCTTATGTATAATAACTAAAAAAATGCCTCCACGGGTCTGGAACTGCTGAGGGCTAGCAATAACAAAGATACGTGTACTATTCACAAAGGCATTTGTATTCAGAAGGGGTCATGCACCTCAATTTTCTTCTTATGCCAAGTAGTCTTATACAGCTAGCTGTTCAGTTCTTAATAAGGGCGATAAATACAAGCACAAGTTTTCAAACCATGACGTAGGGCATTCCTAATGAAATGCAAGAACCACTATCGTGATCCCGGATTTTTAGCCTGTAAGGCGCCTTTGACGATCCAGTCTGTCTTACTATGTATGCATCTACTACAAATTTATACAATTTACATTACAATAAAGACAGTTGAAATTAAAAACGCTGATGTGCTTGGCGTCCAGCTGCCCTTTTTAGGATGTCACATACTAGCATGGAACATGCGACAGGATACCTGGAAAACAAATGGGCACCGTCACCAGATTAACCATTGTAAGAAAAGGTGCTTAAAAAGATCATGAGCAGCAAGTACTTGTGTTAGCTATTACAGGCTGTAACAAGTGATTGATAGTTGGTCAACTTAAAATCTGGATGCCAGACTGATTTTTAGTCTAGATGTCCACCAAAACTCGTCCCAGCACTACTGTTAAGCAACAGTTTGTTTTGACAGTCCATGAATCGAGGATGTCTTCAATCAACAACCTATAACATGTTACACGCATCGGATCCGTCACACGCCACCAGATGTTTCCACATAAAGCCACCTCACTGGCCACTTCCAACACACCACGTCCAGTCTGATTTTTAGGCAAGAAGTCTGATGCATCACTTGTGAAGTTAATCTTCAATGAAGAACACATCATTCATGCAGTTTTAAATTGTGATATTAAGGTAATAAATAGTGTGAAATGTCTTCTTCCATCTAACATGAAAATGTTGGTGTACTGGTGTTCTATTGATTCTATGTTTGTGGTGCATGCCATCTTCAACAGAAGATAAAAAGAAAACATGAACAAGCTAAGCATCAATCTTGACAGCACATCATGCCTGCCTAAAAGATCTCAATCCATAGAGCTAAAATACTGTACATATAATTCTAATTAATATACTAAATCCGTTCCAAATTGTAGTTCGTTTGACTTTTTCAACCCCAACTTTGACCACTCGTCTTATTCAAAATTTTGTACAAAATATCACTTCTTTTGTTATGGCTTGCTTTATTAACAAATGGTATTTAAGAATGACTTAAATTTGACTGTTTTTGTGCAAATTTTTTGAATAAGACGAGTGGTCAAACTTAGGGTCAAAAAAGTCAAACGAACTATAATTTGAAACGGAGAGAATTGATATTCTATACTCTTACAGTCTTATGGCTAAGAGTAAAGTTCTGGCTCTCTACTGCAGATCTGGAAACAGATATTCTATGTGCTTTCAGAAGTTACAGGAAAGGCATGCATCAGTTGTGGAAGCTAATAATTTCACTGCTCAAAGTTGAGAAGCTCATGGAGCCGTGACGATGACCATTCAGGGTCTCAATGGCTGGATGCAAAAACATATTTTGGGCAGATGTTCAGAAGCCCGCAAAGCTATCACGCCTGCTTTTGCCCCAGGCTGGAATGAAGACTTGACTGAATAAGCTGTTACCTTTATTTAAATAGTCCAGCCAGCTTGCTTTACTTATTGTTTCTATTACATGCCAAAAAAAAATGTTGGTTCTTTCTAAACTTATAATGGAATGAGATGAGATTGGTGAGAACCCTTATAACTCTTAAAAGGGGCGAAAAAGGAGCAAATGAAGCCACTCTAAATGCACCTCCTTAGAAAAAGCTAGCAGACAAACTCAAGCTCCTTGCTTATCCAGATTAGTTGCATCCAGTAGCGGACTCAAGAAAGCTAGAGCAAACCTAAGTATGATGAGTATTTTCTATAGAAAAAAGTATTACCCAATCCTTCAGATAACAGAAAAACATCGTTGTGTTCCACTGCATGTTCGTCAAGGAGCCCAGGCGGGGGGTCATTGGGAGGTGAGTCCGCCCAGGTTGCATTCAGGACCAAAATCTAGAAGTGCTGTGCAGATGTTTATATCTTCTAAAAACAAAGTTAGTAGTATTTCACTACACAGGAAAGTAACCACTTAGCTATTTTATGTTAGATAGTTACATCACCATGTTGCAACTTGCAAGACTAGAAAGCAAGTGAAGGACCAGAGCATTGATCACAACGAGTATATTTGCCAGTGTAATGAACTAATCTCTATACTTGTAGTATGGGCTCAATCGGTTCAAGAGGAAATATGAGCCTTCATCATCACAGCATTACTAACCATTTTGTCAATGGTATGATGAGTGTTAACGTCACATTTTCCTTAGAAAAAAAAAGGATCAACATCTTGAAAGCACAAGTTTTGTTCTCAGATATATTGCACCTGTCATATACATCTATATGAAATACTTTCTCATAGTGTTTTTTTTTTTTTTTTTTTTTGAAAAATATACAGCGGGGAGCCTCCCACTGAATTTTATTAAAACCAAAAAAGAGAAACAACAATGTGCAAAGGCAACAAAGCAAGTGAAGGAGGAGCTACACAACATGCAGGCCCAGTGGAGGCTGAAGAACTA
Source organism: Hyparrhenia diplandra (assembly GCA_015847255.1). Taxonomy (NCBI): domain Eukaryota; kingdom Viridiplantae; phylum Streptophyta; class Magnoliopsida; order Poales; family Poaceae; genus Hyparrhenia; species Hyparrhenia diplandra. The sequence continues at coordinate 3,697 of JADLZK010006641.1, forward strand.
GGCTAGAGGGACTATACAGGAAGGGAACTCTTGACACTTTACATCATTGAACCTATGAGCTTGAAGCCTAGCTTCCTCGACTTTCTCATAGCATTGCAAGAAAAGGTTAATAGCATAGTGTTACTTAAGTAATTTAAGTGGTAGTAGTGCTCACTATTTAGAGATAAAAATGGACTGACTCTGGTTGCTTAACTTCCAACCTAAACGCAGGACTGAATCTTTGTCCAAGATCACACCTCAAGTACCAGAATTCATATCAGTGCAACTGTTCACGCTTTTTTTACTGGCTCCAAGAATGTTCTGATGTAACTAGCCTATTATGTGAAGTGTTATACTGTCGCATTCACACTATATTATACCACAAGATGGTGTTTCCGCACGCACCCACCTCTGTCAGTGTCTGCCCTGATTTTCCCTTTTTCTATTGTGCTAAGCCTCAGTGATTATGGCTATGTGAGGCAAAAATACATGGATCTTACGAAGGCAGATTGACAGAGACAAAAACTTGTGAAAATGCAAGAACAATATGCTGGGCTGGGGTTCAGAAGATTGAAAAGTCATCACACCTGCATTTCTAGAACATGGAATCAAAACATGGCTGCAGAGGCTGTTGATACAGCAATGTCTTCCTCAACACATCTGTCCCACACCAACCTCCTCACCATCTTATGACCAGATTTTTCCTATCAAGCGAGCACGATCGTCACTGGAGTAGGGGTTGCCAGCTTCAGAAGCCTTAGAGAAGCTCTAGTGTGAGCAATAACCGAATCATGAGGACTGAGAATCAAAGTTTCAACATTTTACCATTCGAGTGTTTGATATGGCCAATGAAAGCGATGCACACTAGGACTAGAAAAATCTCTGTGGACAGAGCGAACTTTAGTTTCCCTAATCAATTTTTAAACTGGAACTGCCTTTAGGTGTGTGCCAGTTGCAAGCCTGGCGCTAACAACCACTCATTTAACACCACCAAGATTGCTGCTGGCCAGAATAGGCAGGATCTAAATTCCTTCATTATTATTAGAGTAGCAGGCTAGCAGCAGGTTATCTACCAAATGTACTCTAATAATTATTCTTGGAGCCTGGTCACTTCAGACCCATAGGAATCGGTGTGTTTGATGGTGCTTAGTCTAATCTGCAGGGTATCCTAACCGGTCTCGAAGAAACAAAGTTATGGGGTTTAGCGGGTGCCAGGGGCATCACCTCATTGACTGACCTGATACTGGTGTTGCCTAATGGTTTGGCTCCTTGGTCATTCGTCCCTTGTATGTGAGTGTGTGTGGGGGCTTGTGTAACTGTGTGGGTGGGTGTGTTTGTTTGTGAGCGTGTTTTGTTATGGCTATGTGTTAGGGTGTGTTGAAGTGTTATCTTTGTTGTCTGGCGTTTCTCATACCCCTTTTCTTCTTAATATTAAAAGATATGCAGCTCTCATGCATGTTTGAGAAAAAAAAACTTTAATCCGCGACCTAGAAAACAAACTTCGTCACTTAGAAACAGCATTGAGGCAGTTTGACATGCAAGTCTTTTACTTCAAGCGACCTAGTTACTGAGTTTTTCAATCATCTATTCACTTCGCTGACTAGCACCTGCTTACTGCCATGAGTACAGAAAGCCCAACCATGAAATACCAGATTATCTTCATGAATAGTTCTTAACAGCGAAATAATTTCATCTTTATAACTAAAAGTATTGGTTGAAGACTCGTCAACAGGTACATAGAATTGACACAGCATTTTTAACTTGTTTGTCAGTGGTGCGGTGAAAATTACTTTCCCTTCCCCCCACCCTGAATATGGTCAGTTATATTGTGATTGCATTATATAGGTCCATAGCATTAATGAAATGGGGTCCAATATGGTTTTCACAAAGCTTGACATCTAAATTAGCTGCAGTAAACAGTGAAAATAACTACAAAAGATGTGGCCTGAATTGAAGCCCTACTTTCCTTTTTATTTTTCTGATTTTCGGTAAAGAAGTCTAATTCTTATTACAAAATTGTAGCAACGCCTACAGTGCCAAATAACCATATATTTGAGCATTTTGATCATGTTTTTGTTCTAGAGCTGCTACTAGCAGTGACTGTTCAGAGAAAATCAGCTTTGATACTAGTAGAGCTTCAAACACAGACGGTAATAGAACTGCTGCTATTTAAGACAAGGATGTCTAAGAAATTGATGTTTGATTCAACCATTCCAGGAACAGAGTATCAGTGCATATATATATTTTCTTTTGGACAGCTGTACCACATGGTCTTTATTATTCAACACATCCATGTCATTGACATAGGATCTAGCAATAAAAACTTAAGTAGCACTTGTATTTCTAAGTTTAGTTCACTTTTTATAGTTCAACAGTAATTTATCACCTCAAAGCTAACTCAAGTTATTCATGGATTGTATCATGAATGATTGGGTTAGTTTTATCTTATAAGTCCTGTCCTTACTACCTCAGGTACTATAATAATAGGCATCTTTAAGTACAAAATACTTGGAAAATCTAAATTTAAGGATCACTAGCAAAAGCCCTCTCATTGTCTAAATGTAAGAATAGTATGCTGGACTGGGGTTCAGAAGATTGAAAAGTCATCACACCTGCATTTCCATAACATGAACTAAAACTTGGCTGCAGAGGCTGTTTACACAGGGTAACTGCCCCCCACAACTCTATCCACTCACCCGAACTATATCTTAGGTTTGTATTAGCGATGGTGGGTGCAGTGTGGCATGTAAGTCTTTTACTTAATAAGCGAACTAGTTAGTGAGTCACCAATCATCTATTCACTTCGCTAACTAGCACCTGCTTACTGCCATGTGATATAGAAATCCCAGCCGTGAAATACCAGATTATTTGATCATGAGTATTTTTCAACAGCGATATAATTTGATTTTTATGATAACAAGTGTTGGTTTTTTTTCTAGTGCTGCCACTAGCAGTGAGTGTTCAGAGAAAATCAGCTTCCTGCAGACTTTACACTACATTTCAGTTTCAGTGTATTTTCAGTTTTGATACCAGTGATGCAGTACAGCTTAAAACACAGATGGTAAAGGAACTGCTACTATTGAAGACAAGGATGTCTAAGAAATTGATGTTTGATTCAACCATTCCAGGAACGTGCATATATCTTTTCTTTCGATAGCTGTACCACATAGTCTTTATTATTCCACACTTCCGCTGTGCAATTCGTCATTGAAGTAGCACACAGGATCCAGCATACTAGGTACTTAAGTAACATGTGTATCTGTTAGTTTAGTTCTATTTCTTATAGTTTAACAGTAATTTATCGCCTACCCCAACTAGCTTGGGACTAAAGGCTATGTTGTTGTAACAGTAATTTATCACCTAATAGATAACAAGTTATTCATGGATAGTACCATGAATGATTGGGGAAGTTGTATGTTATAAGTCCTGTCCTACTGCCTCAGGTACTATAACAATAGGCATCTTTAAGTACGAAATAAAACTGAAATTTGTTATCTCCAGTAGCAAATTTTCTCAGAAGCAATCAGGTCTCGAGTTAACTTCAAACTTAGTATTCAAAAAGGAATGAGATATTGTTTGATGATTGGATATTAAGCCATTTTGCACTAGTAACATAAGCTACCACTTCCCTTATGAACAACTAAAAGCAGGATAATAAAGATCGACACCTAAGAGAGCAAGATATCTGTTCCAAATTGTAAGTCGCTTTGACTTTTTGGATACATCAATTTTGTTATGTGACTAGTTTGGATATCGTGTTTAGGATTACCTTTTGCCAATAATCCCTAGTAAACTGAGCAAACGACTATACTGTGCGCACATATGTGATCGACGCTGGGTTCTCAGGTTCCATGGATGAAACCAGACGCAAGCAGCTAGCGGATGAAACCAGCCCCAAAGTATTGAGCACCCGTAGCAGTAGTAGTACCTCGTTGACTTAGAAGGCAGCCTGGGCGGGGCATTCGAGGCTGGCGTTGAAGTCCCGTGCGGGGAACTTGGCGGAGACGGATCCGACCTCGAAGACGAGCTGGTCCCCATCGGCGCGGATCCCCGTGATGGACCACCAGCGGAAGAAGGCCCTGACGCGGATGCCGTCGAGGCCCGAGATGCGGCGGTCGTCGAGGCGGCCCGTGAGGCGGTCGTTGAAGGAGGCGAGGTAGCTCCCCGCCGGCAGCACGATGCGGCAGCTGGAGTGGAGGTCGACGGCGAAGTCCCCGGAGCCGGCGTCGAGCGTGTACGCCCGCACGTTGGCCGGGAGCAGCCCCGTGGGAAGCCCCGGAGGCGGAGCTCGTCGTACGCGGTGGTGTTGGCGGCGCCCGGGAGGAGGAGTCCGGGCGAGCGAGTGGGAGCAGCAGCGACACCGCGAGGAGGGAGGCGAGGAGGTGGCGCGCCATGATGACGGACGGGTCGGAGAGCGAGAGGGGGCGGAGTCGTGGAGGCGGCTGGTGGCGGGCGGAGCGGAGGGGAACGGGAGAGACGTGTGGGGGCGGCGGAGGTCAGGCCGTTGGAACTTGAGGGCGTGTTTGATATGGGCTCGAGAAGGTGGCTCGCGCTCTCCATATGGAAGTTGCCGTGTTTGATTTCCCGGACCCACCCGCGAGTCAGGGCCGAGAATCAAAAAATCCTTCTCTCTCGGCTCCCGTCCGACGCTAACCATCCGCGTTTCGAAGAGCGGGCTTGGCGGAGGGTCGAGGGCCTTATTTGGGTGCCGCCCCTCACCTCCCAGCCAACCCTCTCTCACCGCTCCCTTTCTTCCCTCTTCCAGGTGCCCCCAACCTTGTGATGGAGTTCCGCGGCGAGGAGGTGCTCGCGACCGAGGCGGAGCCACGGGAAAGCGCCGAGGAACGCGGGATCTCGCGGAGGAGCTCGGGGATCTCCGGATCCACGGCGCCCGTGTCGCGGTGATGCGGCGAAGTCACGGGGTCCCCCACGTGACGCGCCCGCATGCTCTCGGTCCCGCCGATCATCGCGTTCCGAGCTCGCGTGGCGCAGCGGCGGCGTCCCCTTCTTCCTGCGACGGCGGCGAGCTCGCGTATGGCGTGGGCGTGTGGTGGCGAGGCGGCGCGGTGGGCATGGCGGCGGTGAGTGTCGAATCCATGGAGCTCCGCCATCAGGGCGAGCTCCCCTTCTCTCTTAAAACGCCCTCTCCTCTTGGCGGTGTGCGCTAGCGGCTCCATGGTGGTAGCGCGGCGGTCTCCCATGGCGCGGCGGGCCGGGCACTCCCTCGGAACGGCGGCGCAATCCATCTCGGGCGACCTTGCAAGTGTTCGATGAAATGATTCCTTTGGAAAGAGCAGGGGAAAGGAAGGGGTAAGGCTACATGTTCCCGGGTGCAAGGTAGCCATACCACCGTACAAGCAAATCAAACACGGGCCTATATCATTTGGTACAATTGAATCAAACAAAGACACTTGCCCCCTGAGCCCCTGCTGCGCGCCTAGGCCTGGCTCACGCCGGGCCCGTGAGAGCTCTGAAATCAAACACGCCCTGATCGTGTCGAGGGTGACGATTTTCCAAATCCACGTCAGCGGCGAAGTGGTCGGTCAAACACAGGAGTTTTGGATCTTCGGGCAATTGCGTCGTGGATTTGTGGCCGTGCTGCCTGCCGTGGCAAAACCGTAAAAGATCGTTTTATGGAGGACTTTGTTACTGTTGGAGGATCAGCTAATTTGTGGCAGTAGCTACTTTAGTTTGTTAAATTTTTCGTCCGTGCTGCTTCAGTTCATATAATATAGTTACATTACGCAAAAACGAAATTGTTCATAATGAAATGGTGTGTTAAAAGAAAATTAAAGGAGGTACACGTCCGTGCAGTTATGAATCGTTCTCATGAGTAAAGCCGGCACGCTCTCAACGGTTGGTTGAGTGAGTATCCGAAATCGTGAAGTCGTTATCAGTCCAGCACGCAGCAAACAGCTAACACCAAATCGCTGTTTTTTTTTGGTTAAAAAAAATCGTTAGTTGCTTTCCACTCTTTGTACGGGCTAGGTTATACTCCATCTGTCCCAGATTAAAAGATGTTGTGAAGCTATTACACATATCAAGCTCAATAAAAATGACTCTGCAGCCCTATGCAACCAATGCACGTGACACGACGTCCGCAATAGCATGCTGTTGGGACTAGTGCTCCGGTTTGTGCTCCGGTTTACTGCCCTCTCACAGACCTCTCACATCGGCTGCATGCTTTTCATTTTTATTCACAGTGGCCGACTGGATGTGACTGATGCCAGTAATGTACTTCGATACTACTCCCTCCGTCCCAAAATAAACGACGTTTAGGGTTTTTCGTGCCACAAATTTGACTCGATTTATAGAAAATACATAGAAGATTTAAATCTCCAAATAAATTTGTTAAAAACTAGATCAAAAGATCTTTCCAATAATACTAATTATGTAATATAAATATTAATCCTATTTTAATATATAATTGCCGGTAGATGTTTCCGGGTTTAAAACGTCATTTATTTTTGAGACGGAGGGAGTAGACCAGTAGAACCTAAAATGTCATGCTTTTTGAAACTTTTATCAAACGCCATAACGCCAACTATTATGGGACGAGGGAGTACGTCTGTTTTAAACGTCCAAATCAGCTCAAATAGTTATTTTTACATAACATATGTCAATTTGCACCTTGCAGAGTGTATTTCAGATTAGAATCTCTCACTTAGACACGCGTTGAGGTTAAAATAGGATACCTAGTGATAGATTGTGCGTGAATCGAGAGCGAGCATAGGTGAACAGAGCTCATTCTTCTATGGGAGAAGAACTACACTTGACTTGTGTAACCGGATAATGATGCAAATGTTTTTGTAATCAGTGGCTTCACTTATCTTGAGCCTACGTGGTCAGTCACTTTTTGTCAAGCCAACACTTATATTAGTGTTGCTCTAGAGATTGTGGTCCCTCTGTTCGTTTATGATATCCATATTATGCTATTTCACCACAAGTAAGGCTCTGTTTTGCTTGTCCTGACTTCCTGAAACCATAGCCGGCACTACCATTGACGCGTAAGGATCTATAGTTATGCCAGAAGGTTTCTATCCAAACAGGTCATGATCGGTAGGTGATCCATATGATTCGTGGGCTCTAGAAGACATCCACACATACATCAACTGCACATAAACACGGAACACATGACCTCGGCTATTTGGGTTGTAGTGTATATTCAAAGATAATTCATTAGCCCAGCTAGGATATTGACCTTATCAAATTTTTGTAGATAAATCAGTGAAAAGAAGCAGCTAAAAACAACTGTCAGTTGAGTAGGTAGCGGGTTACTATATACGGAGCTAGGCAGTAGGATTTTTTTTTTTTTTGAGATTACACAAAGACAAACGCAGACACTCAACATGCACGCACACTCACCCCTATGAACACACGTACGTAAACCCTACCCCTACGAAAGCATCTTGAAGGACTGAGCCGGCAATCTTGAAGTTCACGAAGTCACCCTCTTGCAAGGAGAATCACAGTACCAAATTAACCTCCACATCAATCCGGTAGTACTGCAATATGTATCGCAATGTATCGCACATTCACAGCTGTATCATCGGAACTAGACAGATCGCTAGGGAGCCTGCAAAATCTCTGCATGCTTCGTCACCTTGCACACGCACTCCAGAACTTCCGTGGGGCTAACATTCCCGACAACGGTCAGCCTCTTGTTCTCCAGCTCCACTCTGAAGGATACGACTCCTGCACACGACACAGACCAGTAGCAAAGAGAATTCAGAACGCTTAACTCTGCATCGTTAGTGTACAAAGTTTGAATGGTGCCATGTTCATCACCTACCTTGCAGCTTGGAGACTTGCTTCTCGACCTTCCTTGCGCAGCCATGGCAGTGCATGGACACCTTCAGTGCTACAGTCTGGACAGTTGAAGAAGAAGCAGTGTACTTTATCATGTGTGGGAGAAGAGTGAGATAGACAGCAACACCAGACACCACAAGATAACTCGAGTTTCCAATGTTACCTTTGGTTCTATATGAACAGCTAACGCCTTGTTGGACGTGGCAGCAGAATCCGTGACCGGCACGACCTGATCCAAGTGGCTCCTCAGCAAGCCATTCCTCTCGCCGTGTTCGCCTTCGTCCTTGAAACCACCGCCTGCAGATGATCGGTGAAACCAGCGGGAAAATCTCCCGAAACCCCTTGCGGCCATGAGATGGATCTCCTTCCCGGGCTGGAAGCCTGAAACTGCAACGGTTTGATCAGAGCCATCGCAACAAAGATTCACTCGTGTATATATATAGATGTCATATAGGTATTCACACAAACCTGCATACATTTTCCCACAGCCAATGGCAACCCTTCTTCGTTGTAGTGTTGTGACTGTATTCCAGATGCGCTGCAGCCTTCAGGAGAAATTCGCTCGTGTTAACATGGGCCTCCGGGAGGGCCAACCACCGAGAAAACAAAAGTTATTAGAAAGCTCAACGGCAGATCCATCTGCCCAACAACAACTTTGCTGCCATTGCCGCCTGGGTCGGTATTGGGTGACCTATAGAACAGTTCAGGTTCATATTCGGCAAGAAAGTTGGCACCAGCACGATAGAAACAGATGAGCTACATCAGCACGATAGAAACAGAATTGCCGCAAAGCTGGTCAGTGGTCACAGCGAACTTGAAATAATAATACATGTCGCAACCGTCGTGAACTCAAATTCGTAACACATCCCTAAAATGTATCGATGCAACTCCTACCAAATCGTAGGCAGGAGGAAACAACGAAGCCTTCTAACAAGCATACCACGTCGAAGGTTTTGATTCAAACTAGCTTCAGTAAGATGGCATGCTGCTAATTCCCCAATTGCAGAATAGAACAGTTATTTGAAACTTTCACCATGAAATATAAATTTCTAACACCCGGAACAAAAAGACGGGTGGATTCCTCTTGTTGGCTTCTCAAGAAGGTATAACCGAAAAATCCATGCTGGACACAGCTCATTCAAGCTCAAAATAGTCACAAACCGCACCCACATTTCAACGGATTCCAAAGGATACAAGCTGCGGCAATGAAGCCGCTTGGTCTTAAGCAGCCACTATATGCGGACCCAGTACATCAGAGTAGACTGACACCAACTGGAGTCACTAACAAGATGTACTTAAAAAAAACTCTTAAACTTTATCAACCAACACAATCCATTATTTTCAAGCTCTCTTCAACAACCGTCCACATCTTCAGACGCAGCAACAAATTTGACATTTCCAGACGCAGCACAACCGAGCAATACCTGAAAATTTCATAATGACATCAGTCTGCATTGCTGTAGAAACTAAAACGAAACTTCATAGCAGTTTTCATGGGGACAAAATGCTTACTACAATTCAAGTAACGAATGCCACCCCTGCCTGCTGCGAAGTGACCCCATCAGATAACTCCAGCTAGAACAGGCATAGGACCTGGTAGATGTAAAGCGCTAACAGTTATGCACAAAGTACATCCACTGTCAAACATGTAATCATCTCTCAATTGTCAGTCAAAATTTGTATCCGAATGCTTACGGAACACAGCAGTGCAAGCCTAATTTAGATACAATTGTAGCTTCATTTGGAAAATCCATCATTTTAGTTTCCCTAAACCATTTGTCCCCTACAAAGACCCTAACAAGTACAAAAACCCCTAAACCTCAGACGGTCACACTGACCAATATGACCACAATCATCGGGATAGAAAAAGGGTTATCAATAGTTTATTCAATATGTTCCAAGGACCAAATAACCCCAATGGGTAGTAAGGTTTCTGACAATGCAGTTTTCTTCATAAATCCCTTCTAGTCATTGAATTGATTCTGATGCTTCAACAAAGTAGAAATCTATCTGAGAAAGATAGTAGCGAATAGGATTTAAAGAAAAAACATGAAGTTGAATGGTGTGCACAATGATGTTGTATTTCAAATTAAGCACAGCAAATAATGGAATCATAAACATTACTCTGTTGAAACACATGCATTTTCTTATAAGCTCTAAACATGTATAAAAGCAGGACATTACCTAACATAATTAAGGATACCAAAGCCACCCAAAGTGCTCCAGATCAGAACTGGAGATCACAAAGGGCCTAAATAGGGCCTGCATATTACATAAGCTACAGATTAGTTTAATAAAAGAGAAAAAAAGAAGTTAATAGACAATACAAGAAACATGTAACTAACCATAAGCAGCTTATTCAGATGCAGTTCACCTTACTAGATGCTTCACTGGCTGAAGTTCATCTCTGAGTATCTGCAACACAAGAGTGCATAGCAAGCATAAGATTGTTTGTGTAACAAATACAAAAGTGATCTGCAAGTCAAACATGTTAAAGATCTTACCTCCTAGGCTTATTCTGGCGCTGATCAAACTCCTCATTCACAATATCTGCAGTTCAAGTTTTCAAATATTAGAGCAGCAGCTTAAAATTGTAGCATGAGCTAAAACTGTTTTCTATGCATACAAAGACACAGGTGTAACTCACCATTTCGAGGAGGAGATTTAGACCCTCTATTAGCACTAGTTTCCCTGCAAGAATAATAGACTCAGAATCCTTTGTCAAGAGAACATTTTGTGGATATGTAATAAAAGCATGATACAGTCAGACAATAGGGCAGAGGAGGGAAATGTCTGAGCAGTGAGCACTACAAACAGTTTTCAATTATGTGCATTGCTGAAGGAACTATCCGATACAGATAAAATAGAAGGTATTTCAAGTCCTAGGCATCCCCATGACCCCATCACCGTGGAAAAATCAGGGGAGAGGAGGGCCAAGCGGCAGCAATATACCCATCACAGGCAACTCCAGCTGGTGGCCAGTGCAAATATCCCTCTGGCATGGCAGTGGCAATCTGTAAAGGAGCAGCTAAAGCAACCCAACCTTGAAGGGGCAGCAGCAGCAAAAATGAGGGGGATGCGACCTGATATACTATGGGAGGGGAAGGCGCCAGGCGCCTAGGCGGACCCAGCTGCGCCTTCGAAACAGTGGCCTTGTCGCCTAGGGCGCCCAGGCAGACCCAGCATTCACCTGGTCGCCTAGTTGCCTTTTAAAGGCTGCCATTTATATTACGCAATATGGTATAAATAGCATGGCTACCTGACAATTATATAAATTGTATGAATTGCACAGGTCTAGTTTTAATATTTCACCTGGATGGGACAGATGTAGATGTCTGTCCTGAAGATCTGGAGTAAAAACTCGGATCAAGGGCTATGTAGGGTGGATATGATCCTCCAAAAGCACCAGTTGCGCCAGCTAATAATGGCAACCTGTACCAATTTTAAGCATTGTAAGTTAAAAAAAAATATGCAGAAATACAAAGCGCCACTCCCAGCCAATATATCAAGTCAGAGAAGATAAATCCTTTATGTCAACATATCAGAAGTGCTGTAGAATACATGACAGGTCTAAACATTTTCAGTAAGATTTTTCTTCTTACAATGCTAGAGAGCTGTTTCATTTCATTGAGAGATATAAGATACAAAGGGAAGATAAAAAGCTAACCCCTTCCAAACACATTCCACACACACACACACACACACACACACACACACACACACACAGCAGTATTTTAGGAGAACGAACACACCACTTTACAAACAATAAATAACCATGAAACCCCTAAGACCACCAAGGATCTAATGCCAGCGATCCTACATCTTTAATATAGAAACTAATGCTAACAATAAATTGAGTTTAAACATTAAGTGCATGAAATGCTACAAGGTGAAGGAAATAAACGTTTTGAGGCCAAACAAAAAGTAATGGGAAACTGGACGGACACAAACACAGGATTTTGAAGCAAATAATGTTGTTGCTTTTCCATTTTATTACTGTCTTATTAGGGAACACATGCAGTTAGTGTTACTTCCAACAAACATGAATGTACAACAGCAACATTAGACACAATCAAATATAAGACAGCAACATGTCAACACAACCTTACTAGTAGTAACAAGACATAATGAACATACCATGCCATTTCGTTGTTTCCCATTCCCATCTGCTGTTGAGCCACATAGCCAGGGAGGGCCATACCAATAGTAGGAACTCCAGGATTACCAGGATGCTGACCCCCAAATTGCATCACTGCATTACAGTAAAGGAGGGGAAATAGGAAATGGATCAGTTAAAGTGATTATAAGAAAACTGAAAATAATAATCAAAACAATAAAGAAAAATAAGGTGAACTGAATGATGAAGGAAGCAAACCTGGCAGCAGAGCTGGAGTGCCAGGAAAATTCTGATCGCCCTGGGAAAGACCAGTGGCCCCAATAACTTGGGCACCACCATACATAAATGAACCCATTCCAGTTTCCTGGCTATTGGCTTTTATCACCGAGAGAAGCTGTCTTTGAATTATTCAGACTAGGTATGAACCATTCTCGCCACTTTCTGTTGATTTAACAGGTAGATGCTGTACTGCTGGTGTCGAATTGCTAGTCCGATGGCTCAAATGCTGAGTTGGGATTCTTGCTGCAGACTGATTCTGCACTTGCCCCGACTTCTGGTGCATCACTGATCCATGACTTTGTGGCTGTGTAGAAATCCTTGATGTTTGGTGAACCGATGAAGTGGGCTGATTATTTGAAGATATTCCAATGTTTGAATTGCCTCCTGAAGCCCTGACAATAGGGGATTGGCCAGGATTAACTGATGATGTGAATCCTGAATTCAGTGACATCGTTGGCGCCCTTCCAGGGGATGGCCTAATATGACCATCAGCATGAAACCTGTCACGCCCACCATAATCCATGGATGTTCTCCCTCTAACCATTGAACCAGATTGTAGCTTTGAGTTATCATCCATCTTCATGGAAGATGGAGGAATCTTATTAGAACCCCCTGTTTGTATGTCCCTCCTTTGAGCCGCTACTGGAAAATCTTGAGTGGATGCACCGGAGGGATAAAATGGTGGGGACGCAGAATTTAGACTTGAACTGATGACATTTTTTTTGGGAGGGGCAGCCTCTGGCTGTGCATGTGAAACTTGACCAGACTCTCTGGCTGCAGCAGCATTTGGAGCATGTTCTCGATATCTAGCTCCTCTGAGCAAACAATGAGAAAATTGTGTAAGTGAACTTCACAAGCAAAAGTGCAGCAGTGAGCCAGTGACTAAAAATATTTATGTCCCAAGATAGTTATCACTCACTGTTTTCGTTGGGATCCAACCTCTCTGCTGTTCCTTGCAACAGCTTCATAACGCCGAGGTCCTCTCCCTCTCACTACCTTTTGGGGCCGGTTTTGGTTGTTGGCATCTTCATGGTAATTCTGCTGCTTTCCACCTCTGGGGAAACCACGGCCACCACCTCTTGCTTTACCTCGACCACCACGACCTCTAAAACGGCCTCTTGACATCCGCTGGTCCTGCAATAAAAAGATTTTTGCACCCATGAGATTTGTTTAGCAGCAAAAGATGAGCTCGGTTTTGCATACTAAGGGCTTTAAGCAATTACTTCATAGCGATCATCATGCAAGTTCATCTCCTCAAATCTGTCATGCACCCAAGCTTGATCGTCTTTAGCATCCCATAACTTTCTCGCACCAAACATTCGCCTGTTTAGAGTGGGCAAGAAACAGTCAGTATACATGCACATATAAATATGAAGCATTGAACATTACCATCCGCAGGCAGGTGGCATTATGACAGCCTGTTTGCACTAGGACAATGAATCAATAGAAACTACTGCACTAAAACCTGAATGCAGTTGTAGAACACGCTGGGGCGTGATCAGGTGCTAATTGCACTGTAAGCTATAAGCCAGCAATTGTTTGCTTAATCCCTCTTCAGAAATGTGTGATAATGTTCACAGCTACAATTTCAGCAGCCAAACCAATCTAAGGAGAATAATAACAGCCCAATTACACTTCCCTGGAATTAAAAAAAAAAATAACATTACCAAAGTCTACATATTTCCAGTCCAGCCATGAAAACAATTAAAAAGCACAAATACTGTCACAACTGCCAGCACAGTCTATCACACAGTAATTGAATATTCATACAAGAAATACTTAAACAACAAAGTTGTAGAACTGTTGTCCCTCAAAAAAGGCCAAAACTAAGTGCTAACAAACATTTCCCTTTCCCAGTTAAGCAATCCCAATGCTCACTACCTAGCATCCATTGCATTACAGCAACTTAAACAACTACGGTCCAAAACTAAGAGCAATCCCATGTAACCATAAAATGCGAGAAAGACAGAAATAGTAGAGGAGTGTTGCAATTGCAACTCGCACAATGAAAGGCAAATGACTTCATTTTTCCATCAAACTATTCTCTCCATTGGTAAATGTACGACATCTTCGACATTGAGACGGTTCTCAATATGAAAATTTTGACCGCTACTTTGTATATGAGATCAATATAAACAATACTTTAGGCTGTCTGACTAGGTGCTACTGTGCTAGCTATAACCTGAACACCTCCCTAGCACCAATTGCTTTTTGAAACATTTACTTAACTACTTTACGCTGGGAATGAGGTCATAGTGGAAAGTACAATTAATAGTTAGTAATTTGTGAATGAGCAGCATTGCTATAAATGGAGCCACAACTATGTAGCGCCAGGGTTTTTCTCTAGCCTAACTCCCTTTTGAACACTGTTAAAGGTTTAAGGGACCAGGGAAACAAAATAAAAACAGAAGTACTGGAGCAGGAAGTCATAGGAGTGATGTTAGGCAGCTCTCCCTTTGTTTGTGAATGTATGATGATACTGTAGAAAATGTGCAGTGAAGCGTCTCTAACTTTGACCACTCATTTAAGAAAGCCATTTGAATTTCACATGAAGAGAGCACCATTCAATTTGCTGTGACTGTATACTTTTTTCCAGAGTCCAGACAGCTCAAGTAATGTCATGTTAGCTACAAGTAACATGTCATTATCCGGTATACAAGTTCCATGACACATAGAGATGAAGCCCTAAACCATTCTAAGAGAAAAAAAACACCTAGACGAAACGTCCATATAGTCAGTGAAGTGGCGCTGTTCTACCTTTCGAAACACAGGACAGAGATTGTATAAGCAAACCTGATATTACGGCGGACAATATCCAATGCCCTCACTTTCTCAAGTTCTGTTTTTTCTATTCAGATATGCCAAGAAAAGCTCTAACTTTTCATGCAAAGCTTTTGAGTTCAGAACTCCAGGCAACATCAGCCTAATACTAATTTTACATTAGAGTCCTGTCCTCATTCAATAGCCTTTGGACCCTTTAACTGAAATCTAACACCATTTTATTTATTTAGTGCAAATGAGAAACATATTGTTAACAAAAATTTGCATACTTCGGTTAGTATTAGTCCACATTAGTTCAATGTCATTATCAATTTTAGTAGCTGAGCAGACAATTTGGTTGTGCCGGTTTTGACAATGCGATTCACGTCAAAAACAGGCCCGAAACTTCTAGCCCTAGTTAAAACTAAGTACCAAGTACTGTGATTCTACAGAAAGTATGAGCTAGAACTGAATGTGCAGTTTTAAGCGATCCACACACACACCTGCGTCTGCCGCGGTTCTCCTCCTGAAACCGGTCATCGTGCATGTAGAAGGCGCCCGAAGTGGGCACGGCGAAGGGCTCCTGCTCCTTCTCTTCCCCTCGCCCTTGGGCTCCCCCTCCGGCAATCCCTCTTCCCCAGCCACGCCATCCTCCCTGCGAGAGAACTGGCCGCCGCCACTGCCGTCCTCCATGGTAGGTGCCGCGCGCCCTTCGTACTCTCTTCCTCGAACCCCTCTCCCACTTCCTCCTCTTCATCGTCATAGTCCTCCTCATCCTCCCTCGTCCACCTCGTCGTCGTACGCCTCGGGGCCCCTGGCCGTCGTCGTCCTGGTCAGGGCCGATCCGCGCCCTGGGCCTCCCGTCCTCGGACCCCTCGTCGTCGCTGGCCTCTCGGCGCCGCATCGTAGGAAGCGGCGCGTCGTCGTCGCTCTCGTACTCCTCATCCTCCGCCTCGTCCGCTGCCCCATCCGCCACCGCAGCAGCGTCCGGCTCCGGCGTGAGCGGCGCCGCGGGGATTCTCGACCGGGGCGTCCTCGGCAGGGTCAGCGGGAGCGGCGGCAGCTGCTGCGGCGGGCGGCTGCTCCGGCTGTTCGTCGGGGGCGGCGGGTCGGCCATGGCCAACAAGCAACCCTAGATTTGGGAGCGGCGCGTTGCGATGTGGTGAGATTTTTTCCCCTTTTTTTCTCGTGCGCTGCCTGCGGTTTTGGTTTTGAGAGAGTTCGAATCGATGGGTAGAAGAGGTGCGGAGGAGCAGGGGACAAGCGAGGGACTCGTGGAACGGAACGGAACGGGGATGGATTAGGGGTTGAGACGGACGGAACCGTCCAACGGGTACGGCACGGGGCAAGAGGGTGTTTCTTTAACTACATCCAAGTTTCCAGTCTACACTCGGTTGTTGTCGATGAGGTTTGGTTGGTTACCAACTCCAAAAAGTACGGTTTGGATTAAAAAAACTTGAATTCGGTGATTTTGAGAAAATAATCATCATTGTACGAAGTACAGTAGCTCCTTATGTTTCCTCCCGCCATCAACTCATTGCATTGGTCTCTTTTATCTCTCACTACCACCGCCTTTATTCATCCCACTATCGTAAATTTCTACTTGAGTAGTTGCAAGAGGCGCTATTGGATCTATGTGCATTGAGATGCATATTTGTCACTTTGCCGGTTATAGTTTGCCAATCACGGTTCCGGCCAAATTCTAGTGCGTACGCGGTAGGGCGCCAAGCAGGTGGCGATGGGGGCGGGGACGAGGGCAGGGTCAAGGGGGGAGGTGGACGCCTAGCCGACGCCAAGGTAACCGGTGGCGGGGCAATAG
This sequence comes from Hyparrhenia diplandra, assembly GCA_015847255.1. Classification (NCBI taxonomy): domain Eukaryota; kingdom Viridiplantae; phylum Streptophyta; class Magnoliopsida; order Poales; family Poaceae; genus Hyparrhenia; species Hyparrhenia diplandra. Next base: position 20,460 of record JADLZK010006641.1, read on the forward strand.
GGGGCGGAGGAGGAAGGGTGCGTCATGAGGAGGAAGAAGACACATGGGCGTGGAGGCGGGTCGCGTATTAGTGTCGCCCTATTGAGATTGCCGTTGACTTGCACAAATCTTAAAGTATCTCGCCTACTTCTATGACAACAAAGTTACTAGTGGGGCAAAGAAAATGCCCAAAAGCTGATATGTGAAATTGGACATGTATAAATTGATAGAGTCCCAAATAATTTAGCTCCATGGGGGTGAAATGTTTTGGGTTCGGCTATCGTATCACTTTTTATTTAGGGTTAATCTACCACTTTATTTAGGGTTGGTAATTTTTGTCCCGCCATGGACTAACTGGGCTTAAAAGATTGTCTCACACTTTTCAATCAAACTGTGTAATTCGTCTTACACTTTTCAATCAAATTGTAGCTCTCCTCGAACGCCAAAGATCAAACAGTCCTAGAACACGTATCTGTAGAGGGTACATACGGCGTGCAATAGCAACACGTGCATCACGACAGCTTAGTTGACCTCCTTTTATATTGCTCTCGCTGGTGTGTCGTCGTCTAGCGTAGGCATCTCCCCGTCAACCTCAGCTGACTCTTCGTTATTGAGTTATTGATGCTCGGGCCAAGTATGAGCGTGATGCCTGGTGGGTGGTTTCTGGTGCCGATGTTGCTGGCCAGTCCCTTGGACATCGAGGTTGAAGGTGGACGTCGGGAGAGTAGTGTCTTGTCAGGCTCGGCGTGCTTGTGAAGCTCGTCCAAAACAATCTCATCGGCGCAGCCCTACAGCCCCTTGGACATGACAACGAAGCTCTCCCATGGCGTCGAAGCCTACGACAGCATGGCCGGTTCTTATGCAACAAGGCCATTTTCTTATGCAATATAGGGGCAAATTAAGCTCCTAGCCAAAGACGGAGAACTCTGTCACGGGGCACCCCTGGACCTGTCTTCACGCTTGGGAACAAACAAACGGCGGCAAGCACCCACCTGCAGGCTTGGCACGTCTAGCCGCAGATCCAACTGTCCAAGAGACGGTGTGCCCGAAGCCACGATCATGCCGGAACCATGAGCTGACGCCCGGTTCAGGCTCTCAGTCTCAGCACACACGTACGGCCGGCCACACGCCACCGGCAAAGCCTCGCATCAAATCCGCGTTTCACGCCCCTCTTGGACCCCCGACTGCTCCCGCCCGGCGTCCCTCGGCGTCCGTCCCCCGGCAATATAAACCAGAGTACCAGTACCAGACACCGAGCTGCCACGATCAAGCCGTCCGCCCGCGACCGAGGTGAGGTCGCAGACTCTGGTCACGCACCAGCCACCAGCGGTGCTAGAACCGGCACGCGGCTGACCGCAAGCAATGGGGATCGGCAGAGGAGGCGTGGCCGCGCCCTTGGGCGTCGTCGTCATCGTCACGGTCGCGGTGCTGTTGTCCACGCCGTCGCCGGGGGCAGGATCCGCGGCGGTGGACCAGGACGGGCGGCCCTCCTGCTTCCACACGTGCTTCGACCAGTGCGTGCTGCGCGACGAGTTCTGGTTCTGCCAGTTCTCCTGCTTCCACAGGTGCAGCAGGACGGTGGCGGTGCGAGTCCGAGACCCAGGTCGGGACTGCGAGCACTCGTGCGCTCTCTCCATGTGCGGCCAGCTCCGGCCCGGCAGCAAGATGATGGCCGCGTGCCGGGACACCTGCCGGAAGAGCTACGCGGTCGCGGCGTGCATTAGTAGCGTGTCTGCGTGACAACTGAGACACTAACAGTGACAACGACTTAAATTGCCCGATATCTATAGGATCACTGTATCAGGAATTCAGGGTCGATGCACACACAATATATAGTTGCCCAGTCTGTTCTTTTAATATATGACGTTTATATTTACAAGTCAATGTCAAATAGTTTGTATATATCTAAAATTTTCAGCTTTTAGCAATCCTGCATTACAATTTTATGGACATTAATCCATGCCACTACAAATCTAAAACCAGACGTAGAATGGCTACACCTAAATGCATGTAGGTCCACCGCCCACAAGGACCACCATGTAGTTCTGCCTCTGCAGGAATCATACATTCACGCTTACCTATTTAAATCTATGATTTTAAAACTAGCGGACCAGTTCCTGGTAAAAATGCTAAATGACTGACCATAAAAAACATTATTTAGTACCCTTATAGCTCTACATGTAGCCAAATTAAACTAAGCACTTCCCCTCACATATGCTCCTGCGCATGTATTTGCTAATAACTGAATGAGCACTTACATTCGGTACATAAACAATCTAGATCAGTTAACTTAATCGTATGGTATGTGAGTACAGAGACGGTCGTACATAGAGGGTGTATTTGGTAGAACTTTTACACTAGGTTCACAAAGCATTTTTCAACTTCTTCAATCAAAGGTTTTGATGAAATAGTTTCTCTGTAGAAGCGGTTTTTCAGCTTTCCTTACCTACATAGTTCCTCGAGTGAAGCTAAAAATACCAGTTTCTCATAACTTTCTCTCCGTTATCACCTTGAGAGGCTATTTTACCAAAAGTTTTCTGAAAGCAACTTTATCTTCACTAGTGAAGCTGCTTTATGGAACCAAAGCAAAAAAAAAAAAAAAAAAAAAAGTTATTTCACTAGCAAAGCTGAGCTATAGCAAAGAGTCCCTCACTACTACAGAGCTGATTTTTACACGATGTTTCAAAAAGATTTTCCGTGGGTTTTTTGAAAATAGGTGGCCCGGCCCACTCCGTCGAGAGGAAAAACCGCCACGATAAATCGATTGACCGTGACGGTTTTTATAAAATAACCGTCATGGTTAATGTGGCACAACCACCCAACCCATTGGGCCGACCCCAGCCCACTAACATGTGACGCATATAAAATGAAACCTTCTCTAAGAAACCTAACACCACTCTCTCCCTCTCTCTCCGCCCCCACTCTCTCCCTCTCCTCTCAGAAAAAATCACCGGTCCTCTCCTTCACGGCCGCCTCCTCTCCTCCACTCTTCCTCTCCTCCACTCTTTTGTACATGTGGGGCGGCGGCCATGCAGCGACGCGACGCTCCTCCTCCCCCCAGCGGCGGTTCCGTCTGACAACCGTGACCCTAGCTACGTGGCGGTTTCAAAAAACCGCCACGGAAAACCAAAATGACCGCCACGGAAGTTCATTTGAGTAGTAGGCCTAAAGCTAAAGCATTAATCACTTCCATTAATGTAATACACATTAATAGTTTTTCATATTTTGAAACAATTGTTGGCCTATATACATGTTTGTTGAGATAATAAGTAGATTTGTAATCAAATGATTTT
>JADLZK010006642.1:0-41537 GCA_015847255.1 Hyparrhenia diplandra
CAGTGACATATCGGCCTCTCTCACAGCCGAATACCTTTTTTTTTTTTTTTTTTTTTTTGAGCGGGACTCACAGCTGAATACCTAGGGCATGATTGCGCCAAAGATGGGCCGGGCCTTTTTCCTTTATGCTTCGCTACGTTTTTGGGCCAGGAAAGGCCTTGTGTGACAGCCATGTACTGCAGGATAGTTATACGTATACGTATAATTACGTTTATGCGTACTGTATAATTACGCATTAACCGATCCACGGATTAGCATCAGCTTGGTATATCGTATATGTAGCTCAATCAGACGACGCCATTTTCTTCAGGAGCAAGTCATTCCCCGCAACTCCTCCCCGGCCGGCATCAAGGGGAGCGCGAGACGCGGAGGCGCGGCGGAGGTGGGCTGCCGGACCACCGACTGGTACGACATGCCTACTCGGCGGTCATCTTCGTCGTCGCCTCCGTACTACTCATCCTCGTCGCAATCACCACCGGTAAGAAGTCCAGTCCGATCCTCCTTTGCATTGCAGTGCGGCCCCCTTCGAGGTTTGGTTCATTCTGGTAGCCGTGAGGGGAGAGGGAGGGAAGCAGGAAGGGGGAAAGCTGGAGAGCGCACCGGCGTGCCCATCCTCGTTCCTTGGGCTGACGCCTACCGGGGTAGGGGCACAACGCTGGGTAAGGAAGAGGGTTCTAAAGGGGTTTTGGGATGGGACGGATGATGAAGGTCAGTTGGGGGAAGGAATCCGTTCTGTTGTAATTAATGGATGCTCGTCTGAACTCTGTGTTTAGAGAAGTCCTGCCCTCCTTGAATAGGCTTGTTAGTTGCATCATGGTGTTTGTACTTTGCAGCTGCCTCATGATCAAGCACGAAGTCTTCAGACCACACACACACAAGCAAATCTAAGGGATGCAAAGTAGATAGCCCTCGCCAAACATATCCCCTTCCAAATTGCGCCACAAGCAAATCTAAGGGATGCGATAGATAGCCCTCGCCAAACATATCCCCTTCCAAATTGCGCTTCTAGCATGCATTGATAATTTGTTCCCAACTTATGCACGACATGATCGGGGCGAATTTTGAAATATGTACAGGTTGAGTAGTATAGAATCGTACATTTTGCATCCAAACAATATGCATCCAAGCAGTTTTCTAACATTTTGCTTGGTGCTTGTTTTCACTCAGGGAAAAAAGGGGAAGCCGAAGTCGAAATCTCGAGAGAAAATCGCATCAAATTGTTGTATGCGAACATGAAAGACATGAGGCGAAGCCCTCCGAAATCTATCGAAAAAAAAAAAAGTTGATTCAAGTATGCAAGGTCAATTGGGCAAGTAGCACCAAGTGGGAAAGTTGTGGCTAAAAAGTGCGTAAATTCAGAGTTTTGGATGCAGGATTCTTAAGGCAATGGAGAGCTTTTCGGAGCAACTACACAAGAAGAATTACACCCTGAAAGGAAAAATAAATATCAATATGCTATGCTGGATCAAATCTACCAAAACCGTGAAGCTGCATAAAGATTCAATCCCAAATCTACAGAAGTACACAGAAGAGGGTGGCAGGATGGATTATACTTCACTAGGTACTAGCATTGCCAATGATCTGTTCAGAGATTCCAAGATACCATTGGATGTCAAGGCATGGATAGATCTGATGCTTGATGATCCCATCAAGCATAAATACCTCATCAGATACAACATTGCTTTGCTGCCAAGGAGGGCCAAGATCGACCATTTCTTATCACTGTATGGAAAACTCTGTCAGCTTCGGGATTTGGCTCATATTGAGGATGAAACTAATCAGACATACTATTCTGTGGTTGATAACATACCTGTAGCTAACTCAACCCCTAAATATGAGTGGACCAGTTATGCTATGGACAACAAGTACGTCAAAAAGGTATATATATACAAGAGGGGAGGAAGATCCAGTTCCGCGTTTGGACTCTTGATGTTCGTTAGGGACTGTATCAGTCACCTTTTGGATTACTCTGTGGAAGGCAATGTTGTCTTGTTTGGAGATGATGACAGTACCTAATGATTGAAACATGCTTCCCAGGTGTTTTTCACCAATTTCGAGGGGCGATGTCGAGGTTGGGTTTTCAAGATGAGGTTCCCAAGGAGACTCTTTAAGTCTCTAGGCTTCAAGTTCAAGTCCAAGGTTTCTGACCCAGGGGCGGCTGCGGTGAGAGAATGTGATTTGCTTTGTTTGGTGTTTCCTGATGAACATCGACTGCGAGTGGTTTGGTCTCTCTTTGTTACATTCGGGCCAGATCGGTTGGTACCTCCCTCTTACGTTTTTGGAGGTCAAGCGTATTCTCAGAACTTTGGTCGGGTGTTATGTCATCCAAGTTGGGTGGGGGTCTTGTGCGAAACTATCTTAGGCTTTGTCTTTTTCTTTTCGTTAAAACCATCTTAAGAACCTCTCGTATGTCGGTGTAGAATGGGGAGTCCCAAAGTTTTTTTAAAAAAAACATCATCAAATATTATTAGTAGGTTTTCATTATGATTGTGTGCTTTCCTTGTCCCTATCACTGCTCATTGTTGAACCATTTCTTCCCATATACTCCCTCCATTCTTTAATAGATGTCATTTCTGACCGAAAATTGTAGTTTTTTACATGCAACTTTTCTTGTAGCATCAGGATCCTTCATGGATTGGAAATGTAAAATAAGCAATGATACAAGATACTTGAAGATCTCTAGTTTGGTTTTGGCTAATTAGTGACACCTAAGGACTAATCTCTCGAAGCTAAGTGTTTGATTAGATTGGAGATTGGTCGTGCCGGAGTTGGTGCATGGTGATCATGGAGGATGGATCGTGGTGATCCAAAAGATGATCGAGCATGCAACACGGTGGAGTTTTCGGAGATCAAAGGTCCCAAGGCAAAGGTATAACCATAGGGCTTTTGATTTCACACCCAAGACACTATAGAGAGTGTGGGTGATTATAGGATCGATAAGCCGTACTATAAAGAGGGGAAAACTATCGTACATATCGGTCCTCATGTGCCTCTAGGTTCAAAACCATTTGCATGCATTCTAACCTAGAGAGCTAACCCGACCTTGAAATTGTTTGTGAAAATGTTAACACACGAGCACATGGTGATGTACACGTGGTGGTGTTGGCACATTTGCGAAGGCGGTGATAGTTGCGGGGTTGAGATGGGTTTGGGTACCGCTCACCCTCCCGCCGAGCTTGTGAGGCGGGATTCGGCGCTTTTGAGAAAATGAAATGTCTATTTTCTATTGCGCCGGATGCGTCGTGGTGGTAAAAACATGCTAGTCCTTGTTCTCAAGTTGGTACACTTGGTGGATAGCATGTCGAAGCAAAGGCGACATTTAAAAAGCGACACAAATTCGCATTTCGGTGTTGACCGGGACGCACCGGCCGGAAGCGTGACCGACGCCACGAGATTTGACCGGACGCTCCGGTGGGTCGCGTCTCGCGAGAGCATGTTTTCGCTCGGGCGTCGACGGGTGACGGACGCACCGGCCGGAAGCTTATCCCGTGCCGACCGGACGCGATCGATCGGATGCGCCGACCGACGCACCGGCGGGGGTCGGCCGGGTCGGTTTGGCCTTGTCGGTTGTGACCGGACCCACCGGCCGGACTCACCGGTGAGTCCGGTCGGTCGCGGCCCGGTCGGTGCCGCCAAAGTGTGTTTTCCACCCTTTCCACCACATTTCGTGGTGTGGCCTATATATACCACCTTGGCTGCCACTTGCTCTCTCTCTTGGTCATTTTGAATCACTCCTAACATCTTTGAGCAAGCAAGCAAGCCTCCCTCCTCTCTCACTCTTGATTTGAGCTTCATTCTTGAGAGAAGAGTTGATCCTAGTGCATTGCATCGAGTTCTTGCATCTAGAGGCACTTGGGGATCGTGTTGTGACGGTGGATTTCCCGTTACTCTTGGAGGCACCGCTCCTAGCCGGCTTGGTGAAGTGGTGGAGTTGTTGGCAAGAAGAGGTGATTGTTTCTTGGCCACCTCCGGTTGATTTGTGAGAGGATTACGCACTCCTCGTCGGGAAGACAAAGTGCAAGGAATACATTGCTCGTGCTTTGGGTACCACACTTGTAGAGTGGTGTGTTGAGGCTAGCAAGGGCACCGCCTAGCTCAAACACCATCCTTGTGTTGGTCGGCACAACCGGAGAGTAGTTATCGGTGTACAAGCGAACTCCGGGTGAACAAATCGACTTGTTCATTGTCTTGGTGATTGGTTCTCCATCTCATTGTGTTGATTGGATCATCCTCTTCCCGGTGATTGGTTCATAGCCTCTACAAGTCGGTATAACAAGTCTCTCACTCTTGCATTACTTTGCTAGATTACTTTGAGTAGAGAGCTAGCACTTGTTTGTGTAGTTTATTCTTGCTAGCCTAAGGATCATATTAGGCTTGTTCACTAGTTAGAGTAGTGACATAGCTCTTGTGTGACATAGAGATCATAGTTGATATTTAGAATTGTCACTAGAGGCTTGTAAGACCACTAGAGCTAGTGCAAACCGCTTTACGCCGTGTTTTACACTAATCGGTTTGTTTAGTTGAGCTTGTAGAAATTTTTATAGGCTATTCACCCCCCTCTAGCCATCTAGGACCTTACAAGATCTTGTTGGACTTCTATTGGTCGAATATCCGAGGTTAATTTGGAGAAGTGTGTGGTCAATTACAAAGGGACATTGAGCGACTAAAATGATTAGAAAAATTAACTTTTATGCAGCTCAATTTAGTGCATGAGAGCAGCCAACTTGTTCCACTTCTTTGCATCGATGAATCGCCGAGCTCATGGAGACTAAAGACATTAAACAAGAACTTTGTAATTATTTAATAGTGCCTTCTAACTTGATATTTTAGCAGAGGCAAAAGAGATTTTTGACTCGATACTCTGCTGGTTTGGATATTTGACAGGAATCTAAATGAAAGTACATGCTAATTGTCGGCCGATTGCTTCCTAGTAACACCACTACAAATTTTTTTCTATGGTTCACGTCGTCCGACTCATCCGGTTGATTTGCTTCCTAGTAACACCACTACAAGTATTTGTTGAAACAATTAGATTTTGGAAATCTCTAGTATCTCTATTCACTGGTTACAGGTTTATATATGTTACAAACATGGGCCACTTGGGCCCGTGTAGACCTGACCCACACATGCATACAACTCAACACTTGTAACACCCCCGGTGTTACTATTACTAAAACGTGACATGGCATCATGATCATTGCAAAGCATGCATGTTTAACCCACCATGTCTTGCATTGAACTAAAATGAGTTTATTTTATGTTTGCTTTCGTCGTCGGCCGAAAAAGACGCGGAAAGAATCGTCCCAGGAAGTTACCCCTCTTGTCGGAAAACCCCGATTTGAAATCCTAGTTTGTCCCCTTTCCTTTTATTCAAAATTTATCGTGAATTTGAGGGTGGTCACAAAAGTGAAATGGTAGAGTTTTTAAAGTTGAACATTTTGGGTATTTTGAGTTTTCAAAGTTTAGTTCAAAAATTTAAAGAAATTTTGAATTCGACAAAACCCTATTTACCCCCTTTTCTTTATTTCAAAATCTAAGCAAAATTTGACAAAACTTCCAAAAGCTAGTTTGTAGATCTTGTTGAGATCAACAAAAGATATGTACAAAAGTTTTTCAAGTTTCTATATAATTTTAAAAGTAATTTTGAATTCAAATTTCTTACTTTTTGACCCCATTTCAAAAGTCCAATTTCGAGGCCTAATTTGAAAATGTTCCAATTATGAAGTTTGTAGATCTTGAAATTTTGAGCAAACTTTGTTTTGAAGATTTTCGAGTTTAGTTCAAATTTTGAGAGTAATTTGACAAATTCAAAGTTAGGGTTTCTCGCTACGATGTCGGCCCTATGGGCAGCCGCCGCCGCTAAGCGCCGCGCCGCTGTCCACGCCGCCCTCTCACGAAACCGACCGGCCGAGGAGCTTCGCGACGTCACCGCCCACCGTCCGACCTCCCTCTCTTATAAATAGGACGCCGAGGGTCGCCATTTTCTTCTTTTTTCGAAAAACCGCCGCCGGTGGCCGCGTCGTTCCATTTCTCGCCAAAACCGGCTCAAAGAAGATCATCGAACCTTCTTACGCACCTCCCGAGCCATTTCGGGGTGCCCCCACGTCGCCGGTCGCGGCGTCGTCGTCTTCTCCATTGTCGGCCGGTCGCGCCGCCGCGACGTCACCGCGTCGCCGCCACCGATTCGGTGAGCCTCGAGCCAAACCGGCCCGGTGATTTCGGCGTTGCCTTGGCCGCGGGTCGTGGAAGCGACTCGTCCGGTTCATGATTAGCCCCCGACGTGCGGAACGCCGAAGTCGAAACGCCGCCGCCGCCGCCGTCGTCGTCGACGACCTAGCTCCGCCCGGCCCCCGCCCAAACCAAGTCACGTTCCAAATCCGCGGTGAGCCTGGCCGCCCTCCTTCTTTCCGTTTTTCATTTGGTCCACTTTGCCGACGCCGAACGCGGGCGCCGCCGCCGTCTTGTGATGGCGCGTAGCGTCGTCGCCGGGCGATCACATCGGCCGGGCGGGGATCGCGAAAGCCAGCGCCATTCGCATTCACCGCCGGCCCGACATCGCTCCAACGGCCTCGGTTCGTCCTTCGTTCATGCAGCCGGTCCATTATGCACGCGATAATAGGCCATGAACAGTGCCGGGCCGTGTACGCGATCTGGGCCGATTCAACCCGAAACCCTTTTTCATTTATGAAATGTTTTATTCAATTTCATTTATTTGAATAGTGTCTCGATTTTCCAAATTTCATATAAATTCAAATATGGGTTCTAAAATCATGAAAAAATTTTGTGTAGCCTTCCCATCATATTTACTATCTAGGAAAATTATGAAACTTGAATTTTAAATAGTTTGGGCATGATTTAAAAATACAAATTTTAATTAAAAAATGCATCTTCCTTGATTTTTAATAATTATTTTATTTATCCAAAAATCATGAAAATTATTTTGACACTGTTTTATGACATGATCTACCTGTACAAAAATTTTGAGCTTGTTTTAAAGAAAGTTAAAAATATTTATTATTTTGTGCTCTATTATTTCATGTGTTAAATAATTTGTTTAATATCCTATCATCTAGGGTTTTGGGTGAATTTTGGATTATTTAGTGAACCCTAAACTATACCACTATCAAATGGTCCTTGAGAACTCCTTAGACAATGGTGATGATATCTCGTAGAGTAGTTCAACAAGTTGGTTTTGTTGGATTGCAACTTTATCGTGAAGGAAAGTTGTACTCAAGTGTTTATCGTTTCATGCACTCTCGCGCATCATGTTTATATACACGGCATCATGTAAAGCATATATTATTCTTTCATATAGTGAACGAAGGTGATCGAGAGATCGTCGATCAAGCTTCGAAGAGGCTTTTGTTGTTGATCCGAGTTCGATTATTGTGATCCATCGTTAGAGTCGGGTTATTTCGTCAACCAAGGCAAGCTCCGGTTCATTTAAACATTCCTTGTGTTTTTATAAAGCTTTTTATATCGCCTTTGCTTTATATATTTGCATTAGGTGATAGGAGTTGTGTGATAACCTAATTGATGCATTACCATTCCTTGGTTATTTCGATATCTACCTTGATAGCCCGTTTTGGTAAAATGCTTAGAAATGCTTAGCCATGCTAAATTAGTTAGACTTTTGAGTCAAAATGTGACAAGTCTCTTATGATAGCCCCGAATGGGCATTTTATGAACAAGAATGTTATATGATGAAACCATATTGGAATATGGTGTTTAACTTGAGACCGGTCGGGTAATTTGCACCGAGAATGGAGTCTCGGTGTAGTATTTCCGGCTTGTCGATTAAGGACCGTTCGTTGTAAGCAATGTGGATCGAGACTTTGGAACGCATAAGCGATTGCTCGAGGTCTTTTGACCAATGGCACGTCTGTCGGGCGTCGCCCGGGACGTCGAAACCATCTTGACCACATACTCCATGGTAAGCCCGATCTCGGGGTGTCAAATCGGAAACGCATAAACCGCGACTTTGGGAGTGGAGAGATGGCGGAGTAGCGTGTACACTCGTGGGTTAAAGTCCCGGATGCCCGTGGGTTAGATTCCCCGGTGTGAGGTGTCTTGTGCTCTCGGGTGGGTGGGGACGCGGTTCCGCTTTTGAGTATCCAAGAAAGGGTTGATATATGCAAGCTTAGGTGCTACATATGTCGTGGTGGAAAGAACTTCCCATTTGGGTTAATCGATTTCGAAATCGCCGTGCTTCTCGGACATGGAGACTTCGTTTCCCCCTTACATCGTAGATTAATTATGAAACTATGAAGTGATGGAATATCCAAGAAGTGTGTGCTCTAGTGTAAGATCACCTAGAGTAGGTGAGAAACAAAATTGGGATTAAAATATTAAAAGTAAGGATTCATTACTAGTAAGCTTTTTCGCAAAAAGAATCCTTGACTCTTGCTAAAAGCCTTACCTTGAATCCTATTAGACCAACATTTCTGGGTCTTCTCCTATTTTCTTTAGTCGGGTAAGTCTTGTTGAGTACTCCCCGCACTCGGGGGTTTGTTAACCCATGTTGCGGGACCAGGTAGTCATGTCTCTTTGGACCTTGTTGTATGACGATCCATCAAGAGGATAGTGACGATGAGTGAGAAGTGAGACCCGTGGGTGGGGTAGTCGTTAGTGTAAGATATGTAATAAACTTTTCGCTACTCCTACTTATATATTGTAAAACTTGTTTTAAATAAATGGTTGTAAAATTATTGTAATATAAGTCTTCATTTGTTTTACTCGATTATGTATGAAAACCTGTTTGTATACCGCAATGACCTCGTAATGGATCCTGGTTGGAATAGTTAATAGTACTTTTCAGGTTATGGGTGCACATATGTGGCTATTAAAGGTCGTTGTACCGATAATTAGTACATGTGGGCCCTATAATTTGGAAGGTTCTGTTACAACACTCCCCTCAAGATGGGCGATATATGTCTATCATCCCCATCTTATTATTTCGCTACACAATCTTTGACTCCTACACCTTTTGTTAAACAATGCGCTATTTGCTCACCGAAGCTACATGATTTAGTTTAAACGTTCCATCATCTAGCTTCTCTTTAATAAAGAACCGATCAATCTCCACATGCTTAGTTCTATCATGTTGGACCGGATTATTAGCAATATTAATGGCTGACCTATTATCACACCAGAGCCTCATGGGACCTTCTTGTAGCTTCAATTCTAACAACAAGTTCTTTATGTTCACTCAAACAAATAGACATGGCTCTATACTACAGCTTGATCGATCGAGACACACCAAAGGTTGCTTTTTGCTTCTCCATGATACTAAATTTCCTCCAACAAAAAGTACAATAGCCCCGATGTCGATCTTACGTCGTCTAAACAACTTGCCCAATCGCATCACAATAGCCTTCCACACTTAGGTGACCATTTCTTTTGAACCACAGTCCTTTGCCGGGACTACTCTTCAAATACCTCAAGATTCTATAAACCTGCATCCATATGTCCACTCCTAGGATCATGCATATACCGCTTACCACACTTCTTGTGTATGTTATATCGGGCCTTGTATGGCATAAATAAATCAAACGTCCCCACAAGTCTTTGATATTTCTCTTTATCTATTGGCTTTTTCATTGAGTGCACAACTTGTGGTTTTGCTCAATAGGTGTAGAAGCGGGGGCGACATCCAAGCATACTTGTATCATTTAGCAAATCAAGAACATACTTCCGTTGTGACAGAACAATTCCTCTAGGAGACCTCGCTATCTCAATGCCCAAAAAGTATCGAAGTTGACCCAAATCCTTGACCTCAAACTCTTTGCTTAGGTTTTCCTTAGGAGCTATTTCCAAAGTGTCATTACCGAAAATAACAATATCATCAACATACACTACAAGAAGTGTCACGATTTCCAAAGTGACGATAAAACAAGGTGTGATCTCCATTACCTTTGTAGCCCATACCACACATTACAAGCCTAAATCGATCAAACCATGCCCTTGGCGATTGTTTTGGACCATACAAAGATTTCTTTAAAACATTACTTTTCCTTTGGTTTGTGCGGTAGCAAATCGAGTGAAATTTCCATATAAACTTCATCATGAAGATCTCCATGCAAAAATGCATTCTTAACATCCAATTGGTACAATGGCCAATCAAAATTAGTTGCACAAGAGATTAACATCCTTCTTGTGCTCATCTTTGCAAGCTGGTGCAAATGTTTCATCATAGTCAATTTCATAAGTTTGGCTATATCCTTTTGCCACCAGTCTTGCCTTATACCTCTCTATCTTACCATCGGGATTTTGCTTTTTGTAAACCCATTTGCGACTAACTACCTTCTTCCCCATAGGAAATGGTACTAGATCCCAAGTATTATTCTTTTCAAGAGCTGCTAGCTCCTCAAGCATTGCCTCCTTCCATCTTGGATCACTTTTAGCTTCTCTCTCCAATCCTTTGGGATCATTACTCTTTGCAATGACCACAAAAGTTTGGCTATATCGAGGACATAGGGTATTCATATGATACATAGATATGTATTATTATTCTTTTCAAGACCTCCTTCCATCTTGGAAATTCTTTGGGGGCCCAAAACATGCATAGGGATTCATTATCATCGTCATTAAGACCTCGTCATCATTATGCACGAGTTCCCAATAATCTAGAAAGTGCTATTATTCTTCGAACGGGATCTCATTAACAAGTCACTCGGTATTACAACACTTTATTCAAATACATCAGTACTGTACGGAAGGATTACATAACCATAAGTTTACAAACCATTTGTTCAAATACTCAAACTTAAGTATTATTATTACAAGCTTGATATTATTGGAGTAACTTTATACATATAAACAACGACAACCCGCCCCGAGGGTTCAACTCTACTCGTCCTCTTCTTCTTGGTACACCGTCATGCGGCGGGGACCAAAACAAACTTTGCTCATGACCGGCTCACGCAACAAGGGTCAATAACCCCGAGTGCGGGAGTACTCAACAAGACTTACCCGACTAAAAAAAAGGGGAGAAGACACGGGAATCTTTGGTCTTAGGAGTCAAGGTAAGGCTTTAGCAAGAATCAAAACTCTTTTGCGAGAAAAGCTTACTAAAAGTGTATCCTTACTTTCAATATTTTTAATTTGATTAGTAGCTCTTATACTCTAGATTATCCTATTCTAGAGTAAACATAATTTATTATTCCAACCCTCTTTTTTCAAAAACATAATCCATCATTTACTACGATGAATGGGCGGAAGAAGCGGGTCTCCATAACCGTGAAGCAACGGCGATTCATGAACCGATTATACCCGGTGGGGATCCCTAACCACCACGACATATGTAGTACCCAAACTTGCATATATCAACCTTTTTTCGATTTGTCCAAAAGCGGGAAGCGAGGCTGCGCCACCGAGAATACAAGATTACTCCACCTCCCTACCCCGGCCCTAATGACGGTTTGACCCGGTAGGGTGGGTACACGCTACTCCCGCCATCTCTCCACTCCCGGTGCGTGGTTGCCATTCCGATTTGGCTCCACCGAGATCCGGCTACCGGGGTATGTGGCTAGTTAGGGTCGGCCCGATGCGGGGGATTTGCCCGGTCGGGCGTGCCATTGACCCAAAGCGGCCTCAGGCGCAACTTGCGTTCAAAAGTCCCGAACTTAACAAGCCAAACAAGCGGACGGTCCTTAAGCGACCAACACGGGACAAGCCGCGGCTAGGTATCCGCCGGCTTTCAACCTACGTCCCGTCCGATCTCAAATTCATCACTACATCTCTTTCTTTTCCAAAAACAAGTACCATCTTCTCAAATAAAACATTTTGATGAAAAAACTTAACTAATTAAGCGGGGCTAAGCATCACTAAGCATTTTTGAAATGAAATAGGTTATCAAGGATGGTATTGAAATAAACAAGGATGATAATGCGGCAATTAGGTTATCACTCAACTCTAAGTACTTAATGCAACATATCATAAACATAAGTGATATAAAACTTTTAAAATATCAAGGAAAGGTTTAAATGTATCAGGGGCTTGCCTTCGTTGGCGGGAAAAAGGTAGTTCTTGAGAAAACCCAACAAAATCCGAACCCTCTTCAACCGGATATGAAATCTCCTCGATGATTGGCTCGGACTTGATACCCTCAAACTCGTTCACTACACGAAATAATGTATGCTTCAACATGATGCCATATATATAAATATGATGCTTGCGGGTGCATGAAATGATAATCAAAGAATTTAACTTTATTTCACGATAAAGTTGCAACCCAACAAAACCAACTTGTTGAACTACTCTAAAGATATCATCACCATTGCCTAAAGAGTTCTCAAGGACCATCTTATTATGATACAATCTAAGATTCACAAAACAACCCCCGAAGTCACACAAAACCTAATCTATTTGACACTAAACAAAACATGAAACACATAAAATGATAGGGCATGAAATAATAAATATTTTATTTTTTCAAATCATGCTCAAAATTTTTTGTACAGGTAGGTCATGCCATAAAACAGTACCAAAATAATTTTTCATGATTTTTGGATAAATAAAATAATTATTAAAAATCAAGGAAGATGCATTTTTCAATTAAAATTTGTATTTTTAAATCATGCAAAAACTACTCAAATTCAAAGTTTCAAATTTTTCATGGATTCATATACTCATAAGAAGCTTCTACAAAAATTTTCAGAATTTAAGAAGCTATTTTCAAATTTCTATGAATTTTCAAAGAATCGGACTACTATTCAAAACAAAGGAAATTAGATAAATCAATTTTTAAAACAAAACAGACCCCGGACGAAACCGGCCCAACATCACGTGCGGCCCATCACTGTGCGGCCCGGCCTCGCTGCTTCTGATGGCTTGAGCCGCCCGACCGACCGCCGCCTTGGCCGGCCGGCGGCGGCGGGCGGTTGGCCGGCGATTCCTCGCGGCGGTGTGGTCTCCGGCGACTAGACCTACCTCTCGCGACCCCCTCGACCTCGCGGACCTCATGGCACCCAAAACCCGACACCTAAGGCACCGGGGCATGACCACCGACGGCCATGGCGGCACGGCGGCGGCGGGCGGCCACGCGGCGGAAAGCCTCGTCGGGCTTTCTCGGCGACGGCGACTCAAGCATCTCCGGCACCTCCGGAGGGTCCTAAAGCCCCATCTAAACGAACCTAATTCGACTTCTAGCTAAGGGCGCGCGCGGCGGTAACGCGTCGGCTCGTCGGCGGCAAGCGTCCGGCGGCTACGGTCGCTAAACGAGAAAACGGACGGCGACGGTTCATGGGGAAGGAGCTCACCCGGTTGGCGATGCTCCGCGTTGGTTTGGGCGGAGCGAGGGGTGGAGGTGGTCGGCGGCGATGGCGGCGGCGGCGGTGCTCCCCGATGGCAACGGTGGCGTTCCGGCGTGTCTGTGGGGCAAACACAAAATGGTCGAGCCGACCATGACTAGATCGTCAAGGCGATTCCAAAGGTCTAGATGGTTGGCCATGTTGCTCACCAAAGCGGTTGTCGGCGGCGAGATGGCTCGCGGCGGCGCTCCGGACGGAGATGGAGAAGACGGCGGCGTGCGGCGCCGGTCGACGACGAGGAAGGACTAGATCTAGCTCAAACGGCAGCGCAACAAAGTTGCGGACACGATGGCAAGATGAATTTGGTGGATTGGGGCTCGGCGGCGGCGGCGAAAGGGGGGGAGAGGCGGTTTTCGGCGGCGGTGGAAGGAGAAAGAAAAAGTCGAACGACGGCGTCGGCGTTGGGCTTTATAGGGCAAAGGACCATTGGACGGGTGGGCGGCGGCGTCGCGACCCGGCCATGTGCTCCCGGTGGCGCACGAGGGGCGGCGGAACCAGCGAGAAGCGGCCGCGGCGGCGGTCGGCGGCGGCCGGTATGGATGGGGAAAAACAGAGAAATCACATTCCTTTGTTAACCCTAAAACCCTAACTTTTTCTGAATTTGATCAAATTCACCCAAAATTTGAACTGAACTTCGAAAAACTCAAAAAGTGACTTAGGCTAATTTTTCAAGATCTACAATTTTCATAATTGGAAGATTTTCAAAATCAGCCTCTAAATAGGACTTTTTGAAAAGCAGTTCAAATTTTTGAAATTTGAATTCAAAATTACTTTTAAAATCATGTAACAACTTGAAAAACTTTGTACATGACTTTTGCTCATCTCAACAAGATCTACAAACTCACTTTTTGAAAGTTTTTGCAAATTTTGCTTAGATTTTGAATTAGGGTTTTTAAATCAAAAGGGGACAAAACCCTAGTTTTGGTATTTTCAAAATTACTTTAAATTTTTGAACTAAACTTTGAAAACTCAAAATACCAACTTTGTTCAACTTTGAAAACTCTACAAAATTGCTTTAATAACCATACCCAAATTCTTTATAAATTTTTTGAATAAAAGAAAAGGGGGTAAAATAAAGGATAGAAATTAGGGTTTTAGGAGTTCAATTCAAATTTGAATTTGATTCAAATTTCAGATTCCCAACCTATACTATCCAACCATCATTCAACATCACACTTAGGATCAAAAACATAAAACATAAATTTAACATTTAAACACTCTAAATTTCTTAAGCTCAAACATTCTCTAAAATATAAACTCATTTTAATTTCAATGCATTTCAAATTTTCTAATTATGCATGCTTTATGATAAACATGATGACATGGCAAGATTTTAGTTGATTAACACCAGGGGGTGTTACAGTCTTTTAAAAAAAGAAATCTCGTCCCGAGATTTAAAGCTCTAGGGGCTAAGTAGCGGCAAAGGAAATGTGTCAAGCAAACACATCTCAAACTAGTTCATAAAACAAGTATGGGTTTTATCTAATATATGCTACAAGAACTTAAAGAGACAAGGGATTATAACCTAGATAAAAGCAAGAAATTCCGGGAAGTGCTCTTGTAGATATTCCTCGACTCCCATGTAGCTTCTTCTTCTTGAATGTTGGTTCCATTGGATCTTATACCATTTGGTTGTTCTTCTACGAGTGACACGATCTTTTTTGATCAAGAATTTGAGCGAGGATATTCGAATAAACCAGATCGGGTTCAAGTGCAACTCCTTCAATATCAACCACTTGATCGGGCACTTTCGAAGACATTTCTTCAAGCTGGGATACATGGAACACATTATGCCGGCGAAAGGTGTTACGGTAACTCCAAGCGATATGCTACTTTTCCACATCTTTTCGAATGCGGAATGGTCAATATAACGAGGTGCTAACTTTCCTTTGATTCCAAATCTTTTTATTCCCTTCATAGGTGATATTTTTAAATACACATAATCTCCCACTTCAAATATCAAAGATCGGCGTCTTTTATATCGCATAACTTTTTACGTCGAGGTGAGCCACTCTCATATTTTCTTGTATGACACGAACCTTCTCTTACGCATCCTTAACTAAATCCACACCAAAGAACCATCTTTCTCGAGGTTCGGACCAATGCGGAGGAGTTCTACATCTGCGACCATATAAAGCTTCAAAAGGTGCCATCTTGATACTTTCTTGATAAGCTGTTGTTGTAGGAGAATTACGCTAAAGGTAAACATTCATCCCATTTTTCTTGATAAGTGAGAACACAAGCTCGTAACATATCCTCTAGAATTTGATTAACTCTCTCGGTTTGTCCATCCGTCGTGGGTGATAATTTGAACTATGAACAAGTTTGGTTCCCAATGACTCTTGTAATTGTGCCCAAAATTTATCCATAAATATTGAACCTCGATCGAGACAATAATCTTTGGTGCACCATGTAGACGAAAATCCGCTAACATATAATTTAGCATAATCTATTGCCTTATAACGATTCTTTCTTGGTAAGAAATGTGCAATCTTAGTAAGTGCGTCCACAATAACCCGGATAGAATCAAAACCTTTTGATGTATTGGGTAAACTAACAATGAAATCCATGGTTATTTCCTCCCATTTCCATGGCGGAACGGGCAATGGATTTAAGCGTCTGCGACTTTCATGTCTTTGCCTTTACTCGTCGACAAGTATCACATTTAGACACATAACGAGCAACTTCTATCTTCATCTTAGTCCACGGAATCTCTGTTTTCAAGTCACGATACATCTTGGTGCTTCACGGGTGAATAGAATACCTAGTCAAGTGTGCTTCATCGAGGATCTGGCGGCGTAACTTCGGGAACCTTTGGTACTACCAAAGCGATTCTTGAACCATAACACATCCGCTTCATCAATTACGAAATAAGATGGCTTTCCACTTCTAACTTTCTCTTTGATATGTGATATACCTTTATTTTTCTCTTTGGCGGTAATAATTTGATCTCGGATATCAAATTCCACGGTGATACTAGATAGAGTCCCTTGTTCAATGATTTCCAAATTTAACTTTTCCATTTCTTGACATAAAGTTTTGTCCATTAAACTTACTTCAAGACAATTGCAGTGGGACTTCCGACTAAGTGCATCGGCAACCACATTTGCTTTACCAGGATGGTAATGCACTTCCAAATCATAATCCTTTATCAACTCCAACCACCTTCTTTGTCTCATATTCAAGTCAGACTGGGTGAAGATATATTTTAAACTCTTGTGATCGGTATAGATATGACAAGTGTTGCCCGGCCAAATAATGGCGCCAAATCTTCAATGCATGGACAAGCTGCTTTGCTAATTCTAAATCATGAGTTGGATAATGTTCTTCATGCGTTTAAGTTGTGCGGAGGCATAAGCAATAACCCTTCTTTCTTGCATCGGTACACAACCAAGGCCAATACGGAAGCATCACAATAGACATCAAGCGGCTTCTCAATATCGGTTGAGCCAATCTTTGGTGCGATGGTTAATGCCTTCTTCAAAATTTTAAAAGCTTTTCTCACATTCGGTGACCGGACAAACTTGGTTTGATTCTTCAACAATTCGGTGATAGGCTTTGCTACCTTTGAAAAGTCGGAATAAACCGGCGGTAATAACCCGCCATTCAAGAAAAGCTGCGGACTTGATGCGGTGGTTGGGGGCTTCGATTAAGAATATCCTTGACTTTACTTGGATCAACTGAAACTCCATCCGGTGACAATACATGACCCGAGGAATTGTATTTTCTCTAACCAAAATTCACACTTCTTGAACTTGGCATATAAATGATGATCTCTTAGGCGTTTGAACAATCCGAAGGTGCTCGGCATGTTCTTCTTTGTTCTTAGAATATATCAATATATCATCAATGAATACCACTACAAATTTGTCAAGTTCGACATGAATACCGTATTCATCAAGTACATGAAATGTCTTTGGGGCATTGGTTAATCAAAAGACATCACCAAATACTCATATAAACCATATCGGTAGTGAAGGCGAGTCTTTGGAATATCTATAGGTCGATCTTAATCGATGATATCGATCTTAAATCAATCTTTGAGAAGACCTTGGCTCCGGCAAGTTGATCAAAAAGTAGATCAATGCGGGGCAAAGGATACTTGTTTTTAATCGTCACTTCATTCGGTGGGCGATAATCAACACACATTCTCAAAGTGTGATCTTTCTTTTCACAAATATAGCGGGGCAACCCCAAGGTGATGGCTGGGTCGAATAAAACCTTTGTCCAATAACTCTTGCAATTGGGTTTTCAATTACGCTAATTCTTGAGGTGGCATTCTATATGCTCTCACGGATATTGGGGCGGTTCGGTTTTGGATCAATTCGAACTCCACATCTCTATCGGCGGTAAACCGGGTAAATCTTACGGAAACACATCAGGAAATTCACAAACTCTTTGGAATATCCTTTATCTCCTTAACGGATGTGGCACAAATTCTCTCAACGACCCTCTTAGGAATGGGAAGTTGAATCGAAGTTGAGAATTGCTATTGGGTATATTTACCCTTATTGTTCTATTCAAAACATCGATGGTGACCCCATCTTTGATACATCCAATTCATACCCGGGATCACATCTATATCTTGATCCTTTAGAATTATCATATTAGTGGAAAAATCATGCCCACCTAGTCTTATAGGTACTTGTTGTACCATTTCTTTAGTACTCATACGTCCCCAGGCATTGTATAAAGAAATTATCTTTTGTTTCCCCAATTGGTATTTCATGCTTGATGACAAAAGTTCTATTGATGAATGTATGAGATGCTCAGGAATCAAACAATGTAATTTGGATGATTGGCAGCGAGGAAACATACCCATCATGATGGGTTCTCCTGCGGGTATATCTTCAACATTAGTATAAAACACCCGTCCGGTCTTCTTCTCAACTTTACCCTTCCGAGCATTTGGTCCCTTTCTTTGTTCTTGTTACGTAGGCTGGCGACTTCCGATGCTATCGGAAAATTGGGATTAAACCTCAGAGGATTGGGGCATTCTCGGGAATAGTGTCGGTTTGCCACGGTTAAAGCGAGATAGGACTACCTTGGCTTTGTGGAGCGGGAGTTCGAATGCCGGGGCATTCGGTGGCGGGGATAAGGAACGATTTGCGGCGGGGCGACAAATGGCTGCGGCCTGAAATTTTGAAAGCGTGGTGGGCGATAGAAAGGGCGATAGGGAGGGCGATAATGATTCTTTGGATGATAGATCACCCTCGGCGCTTCTTATTCCCTCGGAAAATCCGGAAGATACATTTTTCTTCTTATTCTTGATCTCCTTGTGTTGGCGATATTTTTCTTCAGCATTGAGTGCCATATTGACCACCTCATAATAGGTATCGTGGCGCGTATAGTCATCATTGTTTGAAGCTTCATGTTTAAACCACGTATGAACCACTCCTTTCTCTTTGCATACGTACTAACATGTTGCGGAGCATATTGAGAAAGGTGATTAAAGCGGCCAACATACTCCATAAGCGATTGATCCCCTTGTTTCAACTCAATAAATTCCGTTAACTTCTTAGCCATCACACCTTGGGGTATATAATGTTTCGGAAAGCTTCTTTGAACTCGGCCAAGTCACTTGGTGTCGGTGGCTGCATGGCAAGAAAAAGTTGCCCACCAAGCTCTGCGGCACCCCTAAAGCTGTTGTTGTCTTTGCAAAATGGGGCTTCGATAAGTGGTGAAATCCATAAGCTCAAACTTTTTTTGCTCCATAGTGCGGAGCCGGTCATCGACCTCAAAGGTTCATTTGCTCTTGAAAAGATTGGGGGCTTAGTGTCGGTGAAATCGGGGTATGAATTTTTCTTCTTATCACCCGGCGACCATTGTTTTCTTGACTACCATTATGACTATTGTTTGCCACTTCCGCATATTAAGCGACTATTTTTTACGTAGTGGCTTGGACCAAGGCGGCTATGGCATCGGTCGGTTCGCGAGGAACACTGTGGTGGTCAGGGAGGAACGACATTTGAGCTGCTAGCATTGGATTGAGACATACATTTGCAAACAAACCGACTTTATTCATTAATTTACATATAACTTTCTAAAAGGTTACAACAACACACCAAACCGGTTCCTTATTTATTATACAATCTGTACTAAGACGGGATCATCCAACCCACTAAGTTTTGCATACTAAAACTATGTTACATATATAACAACATCCTCACAACCGCTCAACCATCATTCTCATTGTCACGGTAGTGCTCAACCTCCTCGGTTCTTCTTCTTCACCATCACTAGGTGGTGCTATCTCTTCATTTCTGCTTCTTCCTCATTCTCATCTTCAACAACACCTCCTTCATCCTCAACCTCTCCATCTTTGGTGGTTCGATGGATGGCTTCATGTAAGTTGGCGTTGTAAGCTTCCAACCCTTGCACTGAGCTTCTAGGGCATGAATATTTGGATGGCTAGTATCATGTCTTGCCTTTCAAACTCCCTCTCATGGAGTATATTGAATACAACTTGGCGACATTCTTCATAATCCAAATCACGTCGCTCCACTTCACCTTGCGGATCACCAATCGTAAGGTAGCATCCTCATTGGCTCGGTAACCCATCAACTCTTGGTGAGCCTTCCTACTTCAGCTTGAAGATCAACAATCTGTGAAGTGCCTTACGCTCTAGCTCTATTTGCTTACGCCAATTCTCTAGTAAGCCTTTGTATCTCGGTGATAAATTGGGCCTACTATTTGCTGCTACTAGCACCATCATGCCTTGGAGCAAGTTGGTGTCGAGGAACTCCTTTGGGTCTGTCTTCTTTGTTGGGTTTGCTTGATGCGGGCCATCCTATAGAAAGAAAAGATTGGATTAAAGGATGGATCGGGAAGATTATCGAGGTTAGCAAGCATAGGATTGATATACTTAACCCAAACCATAATTAAGGGGAAAGTGATTAACAAGTTGATTAAGCATGATGCATGAATCGAACTTACGAAACTATGCTTAAACGAAACTTATTATATAGGGCAATATGATATGTTACTCCACTACAAAACATTTAAATTAAAAGAAAAGATTTTCAAATTGATTCAAGATAAGTTATAAGCAATTTGGACCAAATTAAGAGTTTAAATTAATTTGACTCAAATCATTTTGAAGTTTTGTAAAATAATACTACGATGGCTATTAATGATCATGCTCACGGTACCAAGCATGTAGAGAACCTCCTAAATTACAGGGGCCCACATGCACTTATCATCGTCATTAAGACCTCGATCATTATGCACGAGTTCCCAATAATCTAGAAAGTGCTATTAATTCTTCGAGCGGGATCTCATTAACAAGTCACTCGAGTATTACAACACTTTATTCAAATACATCGAGTACTGGCGGAAGGATTACATAACCATAAGTTTACAAACCATTTGTTCAAATACTCAAACTTAAGTATTATTATTACAAGCGATATTATTGGAGTAACTTTATACATATAAACACTGACAACTGCCCGAGGGTTCAACTCTACTCGTCCTCTTCTTCACGGTACACCGTCATGCGGCGAGGGACCAAAACAAACTTTGCTCATGACCAGCTCTCGCAACAAGGGTCAAAAGAACCCCGATGTGCGGGAGTACTCAACAAGACTTACCCGACTAAAGAAAAGCGGGGAGAAGACACTTCGGGAATCTTTGGTCTTAGGAGTCAAGGTAAGGCTTTAGCAAGAATCAAAACTCTTTTGCGAGAAAAGCTTACTAAAAGTGTATCCTTACTTTCAATATTTTTAATTCAGATTAGTAGCTCTTATACTCTAGGTTATCCTATTCTAGAGTAAACATATTTTATTATTCCAACTCTCTTTTTCTCAAAAACATAATCCATCATTTACTACGATGAATGGGCGAAGAACGGGTCTCCATAACCGTGAAACAGCGGCGATTCATGAACCGATTATACCCGGTGGGGATCCTAACCACCACGACATATGTAGCACCCAAACTTGCATATATCAACCTTTTCTCAGATTTGTCCAAAGCGGGAAGCGGGGCTGCGCCACGAGAACCACGATTACTCCACCTCCCTACCCCGTCCTAATGGCGGTTTGACCCGATAGGGTGGGTACACGCTACTCCGCCATCTCTCCACTCCCGGTCGCGTGGTTGCCATTCGATTTGGCTCCACCGAGATCCGGCTTACGGGGGCATATGTGATTAGTTAGGGTCGACCGATGCTGGGGTATTTGCCGGTCCGGGCGTGCCATTGACCCAAAGCGGCCTCGAGCGCAACTTGCGTTCAAAAGTCCCGAACTTAACAAGCCAAACAGCGGGCCGGTCCTTAAGCGACCAAACGGGACAAAACGGCTAGGTATCCCCGCCCGGCTTTCAACCTACGTCCCGTCCGATCTCAAATTCATCACTACATCTCTTTCTTTTCCAAAAAGCAGTACCATCTTCTCAAATAAAACATTTTGATGAAAAACTTAACTAATTAAGCGGGGCTAAGCATCACTAAGCATTTTGAAATGAAAAACGAGGGTTATCAAGGATGGTATTGAAATAAACAAGGATGGTAATGCAGCAATTAGGTTATCACTCAACTCCTAATTACTTAATGCAACATATCATAAACATAAGTGATATAAAACTTTTTAAAATATCAAGGAAAGGTTTAAATGTATCAGGGGCTTGCCTTCGTTGTGAGGAAAAAGGTAGTTCTTGAGAAAACCCAACAAAATCGAACCCTCTTCCTTTGGATATGGAAATCTCCTCGATGATTGGCTCGGACTTGACACCCTCAAACTCGTTCACTACACGAAATAATGTATGCTTCAACATGATGCCATATATTTAAATATGATGCTTGCGGGTGCATGAAATGATAAACAACAAGAATTTAACTTTATTTCACGATAAAGTTGCAACCCAACAAAACCAACTTGTTGAACTACTCTAAAGATATCATCACCATTGCCTAAGGAGTTCTCAAGGACCATCTTATTATGATACAATCTAAGATTCACAAAACAACCCCGAAGTCACACAAAACCTAATCTATTTGACACTAAACAAAACATGAAACACATAAAATGATAGGGCATGAAATAATAAATATTTTTTTTTTTTTTTCAAAACATGCTCAAAATTTTTGTACAGGTAGGTCATGTCATAAAACAGTACCAAAATAATTTTCATGATTTTTGGATAAATAAAATAATTATTAAAAATCAAGGAAGATGCATTTTTCAATTAAAATTTGTATTTTTAAATCATGCAAAAACTACTCAAATTCAAAGTTTCAAATTTTTCATGGATTCATATACTCATAAGAAGCTTCTACAAAAATTTTCAGAATTTAAAGAGCTATTTTCAAATTTCTATGAATTTTCAAAGAATCGGTACTATTCAAAACAAAGGAAATTAGATAAATCAATTTTTAAAACAAAACGGACCCTCGGGCGAAACCGCCCAACAACATCACGTGCGGCGGCCCACCTTTGTGCGGCCCAGCCCGCTGCTTCTGATGCAGGCCGGCCCAACCGCCAGCCCGCGGCCGGCCGGCGGGCCGGCGGTTGGCCGGCGATTTTCGCCGGCGGTGTGGTCTCCGGCGGCTAGACCTGGCTCTCGTGACCCCCTCGACCTCGCGGACCTCATGGCACCCAAAACCCGACACCTAAGGCACGGGGCATGACCACCGGCGGCGGCCATGGCGGCGCGGCGGTAGCGGCCATGCGGCGGAAAGGCTCGTCGGGCTTTCTCGGCGGCGGCGACTCAAGCATCCACTCCGGCACCTCGGAGGGTCCTAAGCCCCCATCTAAACGAACCTAATTCGACCCCTAGCGGGCGGGCGGCCGCGCTGGGCGGGCGGCAAGCGTGAGCTCGTCGGCGGCGGCGTTCGGCGGCTGACGAAGAACTGGCGACCCAACGGACGACACATGACGGAAGGAGCTCACCGGCGGCGGTGCGCCGCGTTGGTTTGGGCGAGAGCGAAGTGGAGGGTGGTCGGCGGCGGCGGCGGCGGCGGCGGTGCTCCCGATGGCAGCGATGGCGTTCGGCGTGTGTGGGGCAAACACAAAATGGTCGGCGCATCATGACCACATCGTCAAGGCGATTCCAAAGCTCTAGATGGTTGGCCATGTTGCTCACCAGAAGCGGTTGTCGGCGGCGAGATGGCTGCGGCGGCGCTCTCGGACGGAGATGGAGAACGGCGGCGCGCGGGCGCGCTGGACCACGAATCGGGACTAGATCTAGCTCAAGCGGCGCAACAAAGTTGCGAACACGATGGCAAGATGAATTGGGTGGATTGGGGCTCGACGGCGGCGGCAAGCGAAAGGGGCGGGGCGGTTTCGGCGGTGGAGGAAGGAGAAGAAAAGGAAAAACGGCGTCGGCGTTGGGCTTTATAGGGCAAAGGACCATGGGCGGGTGGGCGCGGCGTCGCGACCCCGTCCGGCTAGGTGGTGACGCCTTGCGAGCGTCCCGGCGCGAGCGCGAACGCCCGCGGCGGCGGCCGCGGCCCGGCCGGTATGGGGAAAAACGAGGAGAAATCACATTCCTTTGTTAACCCTAAAACCCTAACTTTTCTAAATTTTCATCAAATTCACCCAAAATTTGAACTGAACTTCAAAAACTCAAAAAGTGACTTAGGCTAATTTTTTCAAGATCTACAATTTTCATAATTGGAAGATTTTCAAAATCAGCCTCTAAATAGGACTTTTTGAAAAGCAGTTCAAAATTTTGAAATTTGAATTCAAAATTACTTTTAAAATCATGTAACAACTTGAAAAACTTTGTACATGACTTTTGCTCATCTCAACAAGATCTACAAACTCACTTTTGAAAGTTTTTGCAAATTTTGCTTAGATTTTGAATTAGGGTTTTTAAATCAAAAGGGGACAAAACCCTAAGTTTTGGTATTTTCAAAATTACTCTAAATTTTTGAACTAAACTTTGAAAACTCAAAATACCAACTTTGTTCAACTTTGAAAACTCTACAAAATTGCTTTAATAACCATACCCAAATTCTTTATAAATTTTGAATAAAAGAAAAGGGGGTAAAATAAAAGAATAGAAATTAGGGTTTTAGGAGTTCAATTCAAATTTGAATTTGATTCAAATTTCAGATTCCCAACCTATACTATCCAACCATCATTCAACATCACACTTAGGATCAAAAACATAAATTTAACATTTAATCACTCTAAATTTCTTAAGCACAAACATTCTCTAAAATATAAACTCATTTTAATTTCAATGCATTTCAAATTTTCTAATTATGCATGCTTTATGATAAACATGATGACATGGCAAGATTTTAGTTGAGTAACACCAGGGGTGTTACAGTCTTTCCCCTAAAAGAAATCTCGTCGAGATTTAAAGCTCTGAGGGTTAAGTAGCGGCAAAGGAAATGTGTCAAGCAAACACATCTCAAACTAGTTCATAAAACAAGTAGGGTTTTATCTAATATATGCTACAAGAACTTAAAGAGACAAGGGATTATAACCTAGATAGAAGCAAGAAAATTCGGGAAGTGCTCTTGTAGATATTCCTCGACTCCCATGTAGCTTCTTCTTGAATGTTGGTTCCATTGGATCTTATACCATTTGGTTGTTCTTCTACAGTGACCACGATCTTTTTGGTCAAGAATTTGAGCGAGGATATTCGAATAAACAAGATCGGGTTCAAGTGCAACTCCTTCAATATCAACCACTTGATCGGGCACTTTCGAAGACATTTCTTCAATTGGGATACATGGAACACATTATGCCTGTAGAAAGGTGTTACGGTAACTCAAGCGATATGCTACTTTTCCACATCTTTCGAATGCGGAATGGTCAATATAACGAGGTGCTAACTTTCCTTTGATTCCAAATCTTTTTATTCCCTTCATAGGTGATATTTTTAAATACACATAATCTCCCACTTCAAATATCAAAGATCGGCGTCTTTTATACGCATAACTTTTTACGTCGAGGGTGAGCCACTTTCATATTTTCTTGTATGACACGAACCTTCTCTTACGCATCCTTAACTAAATCCACACCAAAGAACCATCTTTCTCGAGGTTCGGACCAATGCGAGAGGAGTTCTACATCTGCGACCATATAAAGCTTCAAAAGGTGCCATCTTGATACTTTCTTGATAGCTGTTGTTGTAGGAGAATTACGCTAAAGGTAAACATTCATCCCATTTTTCTTGATAAGTGAGAACACAAGCTCGTAACATATCCTCTAGAATTTGATTAACTCTCTCGGTTTGTCCATCCATCGTACGTGGGTGATAAAATTTGAACTATGAACAAGTTTGGTTCCCAATGACTCTTGTAATTGTGCCCAAAATTTATCCATAAATATTGAACCTCGATCACGAGACAATAATCTTTGGTGCACCATGTAGACTAAAAATCCGGCTAACATATAACTTAGCATAATCTATTGCCTTATAATCGATTCTTCTTTGGTAAGAAATGTGCAATCTTAGTAAGTGCGTCCACAATAACCCGGATGGAATCAAAACCTTTTGATGTATTGGGTAAACTAACAATAAAATCCATGGTTATTTCCTCCCATTTCCATGGCGGAGACAGGCAATGGATTTAATTCTGCGACTTTCATATGTCTTTGCCTTTTACTCGTCGACAAGTATCACATTTAGACACATAACGAGCAACTTCTATCTTCATCTTAGTCCACGGAATCTCTGTTTCAAGTCGATACATCTTGGTGCTTCTGGGTGAATAGAATACCTAGTCAAGTGTGCTTCATCGAGGATCTGGCGGCGTAACTTCGGGAACCTTTGGTACTACCAAAGCGATTCTTGAACCATAACACATCCGCTTCATCAATTCTAAAATAAGATGGCTTTCCACTTCTAACTTTCTCTTTGATATGTGATATACCTTTATTTTCTCTTTGGCGGTAATAATTTGATCTCGGATATTTGATTCCACGGTGATACTAGATAGAGTCCCTTGTTCAATGATTTCCAAATTTAACTTTTCCATTTCTTGACATAAAGTTTTGTCCATTAAACTTACTTCAAGACAATTGCAATGGGACTTCCGACTAAGTGCATCGGCAACCACATTTGCTTTACGGGATGGTAATGCACTTCCAAATCATAATCCTTTATCAACTCCAACCATCTTCTTTGTCTCATATTCAGGTCGGTGGGTGAAGATATATTTTAAACTCTTGTGATCGGTATAGATATGACAGGTGTTGCCCGACAAATAATGGCGCCAAATCTTCAATGCATGGACAAGCTGGCGCTAATTCTAAATCATGAGTTGGATAATGTTCTTCATGGCGTTTAAGTTATGCGGAGGCATAAGCAATAACCCTTCTTTCTTGCATCGGTACACAACCAAGGCCAATACGGAAGCATCACAATAGACATCAAGCGGCTTCTCAATATCGGTTGAGCCAATTGGTGCGATGGTTAATGCCTTCTTCAAAATTTTAAAAGCTTTTTCTCACACTTCGGTGACGGACAAACTTGGTTTGATTCTTCAACAATTCGGTGATAGGCTTTGCTACCTTTGAAAAGTCGGAATAAACCGGCGGTAATAACCCGCCATTCAAGAAAAAGCTGCGGACTTGATGCGCGGTGGTTGGGGGCTTCGATTAAGAATATCCTTGACTTTACTTGGATCAAGCTGAAACTCCATCGGTGACAATACATGACCCAGGAATTGTATTTTCTCTAACCAAAATTCACACTTACTTGAACTTGGCATATAAATGATGATCTCTTAGGCGTTTGAACAATCGAAGGTGCTTTCGGCATGTTCTTCTTTGTTCTTAGAATATATCAATATATCATCAATGAATACCACTACAAACTTGTCAAGTTCGACATGAATACCGTATTCATCAAGTACATGAAATGTCTTTGGGGCATTGGTTAATCAAAAGACATCACCAAATACTCATATAAACCATATCGGTAGTGAAGGCGGTCTTTGGAATATCTACAGGTCGATCTTAATCGATGATATCGATCTTAAATCAATCTTTGAGAAGACCTTGGCTCCGGCAAGTTGATCAAAAAGTAGATCAATGCGGGGCAAAGGATACTTGTTTTTAATCGTCACTTCATTCGGTGGGCGATAATCAACACACATTCTCAAAGTGTGATCTTTCTTTTTCACAAATATAGCGGGGGCAACCCCAAGGTGATGAAGCTGGGTCGAATAAAACCTTTGTCCAATAACTCTTGCAACTGGGTTTTCAATTACGCTAATTCTTGAGGTGGCATTCTATATGCTCTCACGGATATTGGGGGCGGTTAGGGTTTTGGATCAATTCGAACTCCACATCTCTATCGGCGGTAAACCGGGTAAATCTTACGGAAACACATCAGGAAATTCACAAACTCTTTGGAATATCCTTTATCTCCTTAACGGATGTGGCACAAATTCTCTCAACGACCCTCTTAGGAATGGGAAGTTGAATCGAAGTTGAGAATTGCTATCGGGTATATTTACCCTTATTGTTCTATTCAAAACATCGATGTGACCCCATCTTTGATACATCCAATTCATACCGGGATCACATCTATATCTTGATCCTTTAGAATTATCATATTAGTGGAAAAATCATGCCCACCTAGTCTTATAGGTACTTGTTGTACCATTTCTTTAGTACTCATCGTCCCCAGGGTATTTGTATAAAGAAATTATCTTTTGTTTCCCCAATTGGTATTTCATGCTTGATGACAAAAGTTCTATTGATGAATGTATGAGATGCTCGGAATCAAACAATGTAGCTAATTTGGATGATTGGCAGCGAGGAAACATACCCATCATGACGGGTTCTCCTTTGGTATATCTTCAACATTAGTATAAAACACCCGTCAGTCTTCTTCTCAACTTTACCCTTCGAGCATTCGGTCCCTTTCTTTGTTCTTGTTACGTAGGCTGGCGACTTCCGATGCTATCGAAAATTGGGATTAAACCTCAGAGGATTGGGGCATTCTCGGGAATAGTGTCGGGCTTGCCACGGTTAAAGCGGATAGGACTACCTTGGCCTTGTGGAGCGGGGAGTTCGAATGCGGGGGCATTCGGTGGCGGGGATAAGGAAAAGTTGCGGGCGGGCGACAAATGGGCTGCGGCCTAGAAATTTGAAAGCGTGGTGGGCGATAGAAAGGGCGATAGGGAGGGCGATAATGATTCAGCGGATGATAGATCACCCTCGGCGCTTCTTATTCCCTCCGGAAAATCCGGAAGATACATTTTTCTTCTTATTCTTGATCTCCTTGTGTTGGCGATATTTTTCTTCAGCATTGAGTGCCATATTGACCACCTCATAATAGGTATGCGTAGCGCGTGTAGTCATCATTGTTTGAAGCTTCATGTTTAAACCACGTAAAAACCACTCCTTTCTCTTTGCATACGTACTAACATGTTGCGGAGCATATTGAGAAAGGTGATTAAAGCGGCCAACATACTCCATAGCGATTGATCCCCTTGTTTCAACTCAATAAATTCCGTTAACTTCTTAGCCATCACACCTTCGGGTATATAATGTTTCTGAAAAGCTTCTTTGAACTCGGCCAAGTCACTTGGTGTCGGTGGCTGCATGGCAAGAAAAGTTGCCCACCAAGCTCTGCGGCACCCTAAAGCTGTTGAGGCGCAAAATGGGGCTTCGATAGGTGGTGAAATCCATAAGCTCAAACTTTTGCTCCATAGTGCGGAGCCGGTCATCGACCTCAAAGGTTCATTTGCTCTTGAAAAGATTGGGGGCTTAGTGTCGGTGAAATCGGGGTATGAATTTTTCTTCTTATCATTCCGGCGACCATTGTTTTCTTGGTTACCATTATGACTATTTGTTTGCCACCTTCCGCATCAAAGCGACTATTTTCGTAGTAGTGGCTTGGACCAAGGCGGCTATGGCATCGGTCGGTTAACGGGGAACTGTGGTGGTCGGGGAGGAACGGCATTTGAAGCTGCTAGCATTGGATTGAGGACATCATTTGCAAACAAACCGACTTTATTCATTAATTTACATATAACTTTCTAAAAGGTTCTGACAACACACCAAACCGGTTCCTTATTTATTATACAATCTGTACTAGGCGGGGATCATCCAACCCACTAAGTTTTGCATACTAAAACTATGTTACATATATAACAACATCCTCACAACCGCTCAACCATCATTCTCATTGTCTGGTAGTGCTCAACCTCCTCTCGGTTCTTCTTCTTCACCATCACTAGGTGGTGCTATCTCTTCATTTCTGCTTCTTCCTCATTCTCATCTTCAACAACACCTCCTTCATCCTCAACCTCTCCATCTTTGGTGGTTACGATGGATGGCTTCATGTAAGTTGGCGTTGTAAGCTTCCAACCCTTGCACTGAGCTTCTAAGGGCATGAATACATTTGGATGGCTAGTATCATGTCTTGCCTTTCAAACTCCCTTTCATGGAGTATATTGAATACAACTTGGCGACATTCTTCATAATCCAAATCACGTCGCTCCACTTCACCTTGCGGATCACCAATCTGTAAGGTAGCATCCTCATTGGCTCCGGTAACCCCACGTCAACTCTTGGTGAGCCTTCCTACTTCAGCCGGAAGATCAACAATCTGTGAAGTGCCTTACGCTCTAGCTCTATTTGCTTACGCCAATTCTCTAGTAAGCCTTTGTATCTCGGTGATAAATTGGGCCTACTATTCTTTGCTACTAGCACCATCATGCCTTGGAGCAAGTTGGTGTCGAGGAACTCCTTTGGGTCCGTCTTCTTTGTTGGGGTTTGCTTAGTGCGGGCCATCCTATAGAAAGGAAAAGATTGGATTAAAGGATGGATCGGGGGAGATTATCGGGTTAGCAAGCATAGGATTGATATACTTAACCCAAACCATAATTAAGGGGAAAGTGATTAACAAGTTGATTAAGCATGATGCATGAATCGAACTTACGAAACTATGCTTAAACGAAACTTATTATATAGGGCAATATGATATGTTACTCCACTACAAAACATTTAAATTAAAAGAAAAGATTTTCAAATTGATTCAAGATAAGTTATAAGCAATTTGGACCAAATTAAGAGTTTAAATTAATTTGACTCAAATCATTTTGAAGTTTTGTAAAATAATACTACGATGGCGGTTAATGATCATGCTCACGGTACCAAGCGTATGAGAACCTCCTAAATTACAGGGCCCACATGCACTTATCATCGTCATTAAGACCTCGATCATTATGCACGAGTTCCCAATAATCTAGAAAGTGCTATTATTCTTCGAGCGAGGATCTCATTAACAAGTCACTCGGTATTACAACACTTTATTCAAATACATGAGTGCGGCGGAAGGATTACATAACCATAAGTTTACAAACCATTTGTTCAAATACTCAAACTTAAGTATTATTATTACAAGCTTGATATTATTGGAGTAACTTTATACATATAAACAACGACAACCCCCCCGAGGGTTCAACTCTACTCATCCTCTTCTTCTTGGTACACCGTCATGCGGCGAGGGACCAAAACAAGCACTGCTCATGACCGCTCTCTGCAACAAGGGTCAAGAACCCTGAGATGCGGGAGTACTCAACAAGACTTACCCGACTAAAGAAAACGAGGAGAAGACACGGGAATCTTTGGTCTTAGGAGTCAAGGTAAGGCTTTAGCAAGAATCAAAACTCTCTTTTGCGAGAAAAGCTTACTAAAAGTGTATCCTTACTTTCAATATTTTTAATTCGGATTAGTAGCTCTTATACTCTAGATTATCCTATTCTAGAGTAAACATAATTTATTATTCCAACTCTCTTTCTTCAAAAACATAATCCATCATTTACTACGATGAATGGGCGAAAGAGCGGGTCTCCATCTCCGTGAAAGCAGCGGCGATTCATGAACCGATTATACCCGGTGGGGATCCCTAACCACCACGACATATGTAGCACCCAAAGCTTGCATATATCAACCTTTTCTCAGATTTGTCCAAAGCGGGGCGAGGCTGCGCCACCGAGAGCCACGAGTACTCCACCTCCCTACCCCGTCCTAATGGCGGTTTGACCCGGTAGGGTGGGTTGCGCTACTCCGCCATCTCTCCACTCCCGGTGCGTGGTTGCCATTCGATTTGGCTCCACCGAGATCCGGCTTACCGGGGTATGTGGCTAGTTAGGGTCGGTCGATGCGGGGTATTTACCCGGTCGGGCGTGCCATTGACCCAAAGCGGCCTCGGGCGCAACATGCGTTCAAAAGTCCCGAACTTAACAAGCCAAACAGCGGGCCGGTCCTTAAGCGACCAAACGGGACAAGCACGGCTAGGTATCCCCCGGCTTTCAACCTACGTCCGTCCGATCTCAAATTCATCACTACATCTCTTTCTTTTCAAAACAAGTACCATCTTCTCAAATAAAACATTTTGATGAAAAACTTAACTAATTAAGCGGGGCTAAGCATCACTAAGCATTTTTGAAATAAAATAGGTTATCAAGGATGGTATTGAAATAAACAAGGATGGTAATGCGGCAATTAGGTTATCACTCAACTCCTAATTACTTAATGCAACATATCATAAACATAAGTGATATAAAACTTTTAAAATATCAAGGAAAGGTTTAAATGTATCCGGGGCTTGCCTTCGTTGACGGAAAAGGTAGTTCTTGAGAAAACCCAACAAAATCGAACCCTCTTCAACCGGATATGGAATCTCCTCGATGGCGGCTCGGACTTGATACCCTCAAACTCGTTCACTACACGAAATAATGTATGCTTCAACATGATGCCATATATTTAAATATGATGCTTGCGGGTGCATGAAATGATAATCACAAGAAATTTAACTTTATTTCACGATAAAGTTGCAACCCAACAAAACCAACTTGTTGAACTACTCTAAAGATATCATCACCATTGCCTAAGGAGTTCTCAAGGACCATCTTATTATGATACAATCTAAGATTCACAAAACAACCCCGAAGTCACACAAAACCTAATCTATTTGACACTAAACAAAACATGAAACACATAAAATGATAGGGCATGAAATAATAAATATTTTTTTTTTTCAAAACATGCTCAAAAATTTTTTTATACAAGTAGGTCATGCCATAAAACAGTACCAAAATAATTTTCATGATTTTTGGATAAATAAAATAATTATTAAAAATCAAGGAAGATGCATTTTTCAATTAAAATTTGTATTTTTAAATCATGCAAAAACTACTCAAATTCAAAGTTTCAAATTTTTCATGGATTCATATACTCATAAGAAGCTTCTACAAAAATTTTCAGAATTTAAGAGCTATTTTCAAATTTCTATGAATTTTCAAAAGAATCGGCACTATTCAAAACAAAAGGAAATTAGATAAATCAATTTTTAAAACAAAAGCAGACCCTCGGGCGATTCCGGCCCAACATCCCCCATGGCGGCCCGGCACTGTGCGGCCCAGCCTGCTGCTCTGATGTGGCGAGGCCCAACCCGACCGCCCCGGCCCATGCCGCGGCGGCCGGCGGGTTGGCCGGCGATTCCTCGCGGCGGTGTGGTCGGCGGCGACTTGGACCTACCTCTCGTGACCCCCTCGACCTCGCGGACCTGATGGCACCCAAAACCCGACACCTAAAGGCACGGGGCATGACCACCGTCGGCCATGGCGGCACGGCGGCGCGGCCGCGGCGGAAAGCCTCGTCGGGGCTTTCGCGACGGCGAGGAAGCATCCACTCCGGCACCTCGGAGGGTCCTAAAGCCCTCATCTAAACGAACCTAAACGACCTTCTAGCGGGCGGCGCGCGCGGCGGAGCGGCAACGTGGAGCTCGTCGGCGGCCGGCGTTCGGCGGCTACGGCGGCTATGAAGCGGCCGGCAGCGAGCATGGAAGGAGCTCACCGGTTGCGATGCGCCGCGTTGGTTTGGGCGAGCGAGGTGGAGGGTGGTCGGCGGCGATGGCGGCGGCGGCGGTGGAAGAGCGATGGGCGGCGGCGTCCGGGTGCTCGTGGGGCAAACACAAAGCGGTCGAGCGCATCATGACTACGGCGTCAAGGCGATTCCAAAGCTCTAGATGGTTGGCCATGTTGCTCACGGCGAAAGCGGTTGTCGGCGGCGAGATGGCTGCGGCGGGTGCTCGGACGGAGATGGAAAGACGACGGCGGCGGCGGCACCGGTCGATGAAGGACTTCACTAGCTAGCTCAAGCGGCGGCGCAACAAAGTTGCGGAGCGCGATGGCAAGATCAATTTGGTGGATTGGGCTCGGCGGCGGCAAGGCGAAAAGGGGCGGAGGCGGTTTCGGCGGCGGTGGTGGAGGAGAAAGAAAAGTCGGCGGCGGCGTCGGCGTTGGTTTTATAGGGCAAAGGGGGGATGGGCCGGGTGGGCGGCGGCGTCGCGACCTCGGCCGGCTGCCTGGTGGCGTCGCGAGGGCGGGAACCAGCGAAACGACCCGCGGCGACATCGGCGGCAGCCGGTATGGAGGAAAACAGGAGAAATCACGTTCCTTTGTTCACCCTAAAACCCTAACTTTTCTATTTTTGATCAAATTCACCCAAAATTTGAACTGAACTTCAAAAACTCCAAAAAGTGACTTAGGCTAATTTTTCAAGATCTACAATTTTCATAATTGGAAGATTTTCAAAATCAGCCTCTAAATAGGACTTTTTGAAATGCAGTTCAAATTTTTGAAATTTGAATTCAAAATTACTTTTAAAATCATGTAACAACTTGAAAAACTTTGTACATGACTTTTTTTGCTCATCTCAACAAGATCTACAAACTCACTTTTGAAAGTTTTTGCAAATTTTGCTTAGATTTTGAATTAGGGTTTTTTAAATCAAAAGGGGACAAAACCCTAGTTTTGGTATTTTCAAAATTACTTTAAATTTTTGAA
The DNA here is from genome assembly GCA_015847255.1 of Hyparrhenia diplandra. Classification (NCBI taxonomy): domain Eukaryota; kingdom Viridiplantae; phylum Streptophyta; class Magnoliopsida; order Poales; family Poaceae; genus Hyparrhenia; species Hyparrhenia diplandra. Next base: position 34,081 of record JADLZK010006642.1, read on the forward strand.
CTAAACTTTGAAAACTCAAAATACCAACTTTGTTCAACTTTGAAAACTCTACAAAATTGCTTTAATAACCATACCCAAATTCTTTATAAATTTTTGAATAAAAGAAAAGGGGGTAAAATAAAAGAATAGAAATTAGGGTTTTAGGAGTTCAATTCAAATTTGAATTTGATTCAAATTTCAGATTCCCAACCTATACTATCCAACCATCATTCAACATCACACTTAGGGATCAAAAACATAAATTTAACATTTAAATCACTCTAAATTTTCTTAAGCACAAACATTCTCTAAAATATAAACTCATTTTAATTTCAATGCATTTCAAATTTTCTAATTATGCATGCTTTATGATAAACATGATGACATGGCAAGATTTTTCATTTGTGTGATCTCATCAAAGAATAAAGCAGATCCAATATGGGCTCATTATGGGCTTCCACCCTTCGGTTGTCATAGGGCAAGGAATAGAGCCAATCAAGACCTCTTTTCTCTTTGATTTATCATTATGATTGTCTGCTATTATTTCACTCTCCTATTGGGACAAGTATTCTCATTCATAGAAGAAGAGTCTAGATCAACAAAGCGGATCACTCAAATCATTCCTTTCTCCATAGAAAGGAACAGATTCTCTAAAGGTCACATCCATACCGACAAACATGCGGTGCTCGGATGGACTCCAACATTTATAACCCTTTTGCCCGGAGAAGAATAACCCACAAAGATGCACTTGATGGCTTGAGGATCTAACTTCCCAACTATAGGTCTGCGTGATCTCTAAAAGCAAGTGCACCCAAAAACCTTGGGGGAACAACAAACTCATTTTTCCCAAATAACATTTCATATGGAGTTTTCATCCCTAGCACTCTAGGCGGCATGCGATTAATGAGATGAGTAGTAGTCATGACTGCCTCACTCCATAAGAACTTAGGCACATTCATAGTGTACATAAGTGAGCGAGCCACTTCCAAGAGATGTCGATTCTTTCTCTCGGCTACACCATTTTGTGGTGGTGTAGGGACATGATGTTTGATGTAAAATTCCTTCCTTGGAGAAAAGTCTCAAAGTTCTTATTTACATACTCGGTTCCATTATCGGTTCTTATAATTTGAATACGAGCATTGAATTGATTCTTTATACATGCATAAAAATCCTTAAAACATTCAAGAACCTCACATTTATGTTTCATAAGATATAGCCATGTCATGCGAGAGTAGCAATCAATAAAGGTGTGACAAAATATTTTGCCCCACTCACGAAATAATGAGGGGAAGTCCATACATCAGAGTGGATTAATATAAAAGGTGACAAACTTCGCGACCCCCCGCTAACATACAAGGTTCTAGTGTGTTTGCCAAACTCACATGCATCACATACTAACTTACGTCTATCCACCTTATTCATTTCACAAGGAAACATTCCGCGCTCATAATATCAAAGGATATATGTCCCAATCGATAGTGCAAAAGCATTACCTTAGCCTCATCTTCACTTGCAACAAATTTGAAAAGAGCAAGACATATTGCTTCATCTGTCTTACTTCTATCAAGATACCACAATCCATTATGCCGAACTCCAGGTCCCAAGTCTTCTTCAGTCTTCCTTTCTGAATTAAGCAATTTTCACGATCAAGAGAGACCGACAATCCATTTGATCAACCAATGAGCTTATTAAAACCAAATTAAGCGGAAAGGATGGTACATATAATCTTGACGATAATGTAATAGATGGAGTGCATTGCACCATGCCAATACCTTTAATGGGTCGAGATGTTCCATCGCCGATTTGGATTGTTTCTTTATGAGAATATGGGTATGGTGTATATGATGCAAATTCACTGGACATACCCGTGACATGTCTAGATGCAACCGAATCTAATATCCAATTTGAATTTGAATTTTTAATAGGCGCAACAACTTGATTTAATATACCGGATCTGAATGAACAAGATTGGCAACATTGTCCACTGAAGTCGCCATCCCTTGGTCATCTGACTTTAGATCCTTCTCATCCTTTCGTAGCCTTCTCAATTCTTCTAATTCAGCAGCTCGAATTGTGACCAAATCAGATGTACCTTCCCCACTTTGGGCAAAATTAGCTTTATACACTCTTCTTCCACCACGGCTTCCACCTCCTCTTGGTGCACCTCTGAAATTGCCTCTTCCTCTTCCATGGTTGAACTTGGATTGTTGGGGACAATCACGACTCAAGTGACCCTTCTCACCACAATTGTAGCATATCCTAGTCTCACTGGATTCTGTCACCACAAAAGTTGGACGAGGTGGAGGTGAAATATTATTTTCATTAAGTTTAGTCTACTCTCCTCTTGTGCCATGGCAGCTATAGCTTCCTCTAGACTAGGAAGACTGGAATGATGGAACATAGCATTTCGTCTGCCCTCAAATTCTGGATTTAGACCTCTCAGAAATTGTAGCACCCTTTTCTTTTCCACCCATTTCTTTACCCATGCCACACAGTCAGGATGTGGCAATTCAATAGAGTCATAGTGGTCTAAATCAGCCCACAATCGCTTCAACTCAGCGACATAATCCATCAAAGAGAGCTCCTTGTGCGAGATGATAAATTCTATCATGTTTTACGCTATGACATAACATTCCCAGTACCTGAAAATATCTTAGATACAACTTCCCATATTCCAGAAGCAGTGGTCATAGTATCTACTGACCCAGCAATTGTTGGAGACATCGAGTTTAACAACCAAGCAGCCACCAATGAATTCGTAGCTTCCCATGATTTCCACTCTTAAGCTTGCTTTGTCCTTCGGCATAGCAATTTGTCCATTAACAAAGCCCTCAAGTCTCTTAGCCTTCAATAGTAACAATGCCCTCTGGACCATGCCAAATAATTCTTTATACCTTCGACTTGATATCAATTTGCATCAACTCTAATTTCTTATTTGCATCCACATGAGGCACAATTTCCTTGCTTGAAGATGGAGCTTCATCTTTCTTTTCTTTGTAAGGAGCTCCACTAATTTTCAAGAACCTGTTCAATACCTCCATTTTCACCCATGATTTAACGCCCTGTTGCAAGCTATCACTTCCACACAAGAGCCCTCACAGCCTCTGTTGCAGAACAATAGGTGAAAGGTCCCTTGTGGTTTTTGGTAATTGAGTGTCAACATTAGGTGAACTAATATGTATGATTGAGATAATACACAGGAGATTAGTTCACATGTGATGATGCAGTGGAGGAGCTTATTGCATATGAGACATGACATGGAGTCATGTGACCAATGTGGTGAAGATCAAGACAAGGCTTGGCTTGATGGACTGGTTGCAAGTGTGAAGGGCAAGTCGAGGCAGTGAAGCGATGGACCGCGAGGCGGTGAAGCTTGGGCAAGACTTGGTGCCGACGGACCGACGCAACGGTGAAGAGCAAGTGAGGTCAAGATCAATGGACCAATAGTGTCCGTGATGATCTGAAGTGGATCATATCATTTGGTGATCGTGTTGGTGCATGTGTTGCATCGGCACTTGGAGATGGAGCAGAATGGAAATGCGCAAGGCAAATGTATAACCTATAGGGCATTTTATTTCGCCGGTCATTGGTGCTTAGAGAAGTTTATGACCGGGTTTAGGATAGATGGCTGTACTATCAAGAGGGGTAAACTTGTTTGCATATCGATCATCTAGTGCCACTTGAGCGATCTAACTTTGCGATGTGTTAGGATCAAGTGGCGTGGTAAGAGCTAACTCCGCACTTGACGAAAATGGTTTTGAAAATGCTAACACATGTGTCGGGGTGTTCTTCGACGTGTCGACAACAAGAATCAAGTGACGGAAGTCGGTTTGGAGCAAAGGCGAAGAAAGCGGCAACACAACGGCGAATTTCGCGGCTTCGAGGCGGCCGGGCCGGACCGGACCAGGAGCGACGGAAGCATGCGGGGATCGGCCGGTGGGTGGTTCCGATCAAAGAAGCAGAGAGCATGTTTTCGGGATTGTTCTCGGGGAGTGGACGGACGCATGCACCGGACGCATGCACCGGATGCATGATTCCCTGACCGGACGCATGCGCAAAGGGTTCTATTTTTGGTAGGTTGGGTTTTGTCGGACCGGACTCATCGACCCGGACTCATGCATGAGTCCGGTCGTAGCGTCCGATCGGCCCGTAGGAATTGCATGTTTGTAAGGAACCTCCTAATTACGGGCCCCACTTTTTGTCATTGTCCCAAAGACCTCTAACGGTGTTTGGATACACCCGATAACTTAGCCCTGTTGATAACTCATACCGGGATCAACAAAGGAGTAGCTACAACATTACAACATTTGTTACAAAAATACGATCAGTACGGAAGAATAATAACATTAATTTTACATAATGTGAGTAAGTTATATTTAAAAGAATTAACTTAATTTGTGGAAGCTAGAAAGAACTAGAAGACAACGGATCATGTCGTACCACCAGACATAACCTTGGTTAACAAAGACGAATCAACACCCGCAACAAGGGTCAAAGAACCCCGAGTGCGGGAGTACTCAACAAGACTTACCCGACTAAAGAAAAAATAGGAGAAGACTCAAGAATGCTGGTCTAATAGGATTCAAGGTAAGGCTTTTAGCAAGAATCAATGACTCATTTTTGCGGAAAAGCTTACTAAAAGTGAATCCTTACTTTCAATATTTTTACTTGATTAGTAGCTCATATACTCTAGGTTATCCTATTCTAGAGCAAACATATTTTTCTTATTCCAACTCTCTTTCCTCAAAAACATATTCCATCATTTACTACGATGAAGGTCGGGAATCGGGTCTCCTTCTCCAGAAGCAACGGCGATTCATGAACCGATTATACCCGGTGGGGATCCCTAACCACACGACATATGTAGCACTTAAGCTTGCATATATCAACCCTCACTCGGTTCGTCCAAAAGCGGATTTGGGTCTATCGCCACCCCGAAGCACAAGTACTCCACCTCCCTACCCCGCCGATCCTAATGACAATGACGGTTTACCCAGTAGGGTGGGTACACACTACTCCCGCCATCTCTCCACTCGGTCTTGCGGTTGTCCATTCGATTTGGCACACCCAGGAGATCGGGCTTAGGGGCATGTGGCTAGTTAGGGTCGGCCGACTGGTGTGGCGCGGCGGCCGTGCCTTAGCCAACAGGCCTCGGGCGCAACATGCGTTCAAAAAGTCCCGATTTTACTCGGGCCAAACAACGGGACGGTCCTTAAGCGACCAACACGGGACAAGCACGGCTAGGTATCCCGTAGGCTTTCAACCTACGTCCCGTCCGATCTCAAATTCATCACTACATCTCTTTCTTTTTCCGAAACAGGTGCCATCTTCTCAAATAAACATTTTGATGAAAAAGCTTAACTAATTAAGTAGGGCTAAGCATCACTAAACATTTTTGAAATGAAACAAGGGTTATCAAGGATGGTATTGAAATAAACAAGGATGGTAATGCGGCAATTAGGTTATCACCCAACTCCTAATTACTTAATGCAACATAGCATAGACATAAGTTATATAAAGCTTTTAAAACATCAAGGAAGGGTTTAATGTAACCAGGGGCTTGCACGTGTTGCGAGGGAAAAGTTAAATTCTTAACGAGATCACCCGAGTCATACTTGACCTCGATATCATCGGTGGATGGATCTTCTTGACTCGACCATCATAAACCATCTTACTCTCGTATACTCTACACGTAAATGATGATGCATGCTTTAGCATGATGAAGTATAAATATGATGTTTGGTGGATGCATGAAATGATAAACACTTGAGTACAACTTTCCTTCACGATAAAGTTGCAACCCAACAAAACCAACTTGTTGAACTACTCTACAAGATATCATCACCATTGCCTAAGGAGTTCTCAAGGACCATTTGATTATGGTATGATCCAAGATTCACAAAGCAATCCCAAATCACACACCAAACCTAAGTCATTAAACTCTAAACACTCACCTTCCTAATAAATAAAATAAAGCATAATATAGAAAATAATTTAAACATTTCAAAATGACCCCAAACTTTTTATACAAGTAGGTCACATCATAAAAACAGCACCAAATAAATTTTCATGAATTTTAGAAATATATTTTATTTTCTAAAAAATCATGGAAGATGTATTTTCAATTAAAGAATGTATTTTTAAATCATGCAAGAACTATTCAAAATCAAAGTTTCAAAATTTTCATAAATACTAGACATCATGAAAAGGCTATACAAAAATTTTCAGAATTTTTGAAGCTAGATTTGAATTTATATAAAAATAACAAAAACATATACTATTCAAACAAATACAAATTGATAAAACATTTATGAAAAAGGAAAACGCCCTCGGGCTCAAAGTGGCCGATGATCGTGCTCGGCGACGACTGTGCAAACAGGCCGCCCACTAATGGGGAACGAAATAGGCCCAAAACGGCTGTTAAAGCCTGGCCTAGCAACTTTACAAAATGACCCCCGACCTTTTATAAAATTACAAACAAGGACAGTACACTATTTAGCACTATTCAAGCAAGTCACAGACTTCTCACTTAACCCCTGTATTTCCCCTAATTTACAAACACGAGTCCACGGCGGACTCTCGAGCAGAGCAGGGGGGCAAGACGCGCCGGCAACACGCGTTCGGCGGCCACGGTGCGCGAAACGACGAACAGAGCTGGGCACACCTCGTGACGGGGAGCTCACCGTGGTTACGGTGCTCGCGGTTTGGACGGAGGCAAGGTGGAGATATGCTCGCGGCGGCGGCGGCGGCGGTAGCGGCGTTCTCCGGCGGCGGCGATGGCGTTCCGTGGCGTTGGGGCTTCAACTCACGAAAACCGGCGGGCGATCATGATCACCGTGTCAGGCGAACTCAACGCACAAGATGGCGTTGCGAGAGACTCACCGTGGCGACCCGGTCAACGGCGGGCGGATCGCGGCTTCTTCGGCCGCCCGGCCGTGGAGAAGATGGCGGCGCTCTCGGCGTGACAAGGCAGGCGAGGGACCGCTGGTGGTTTCCGTAATGATCGCAAGGAAGTTGCGAATCGGTTGGTATCATCAAGGGCAACGATTGGAGCTCGTTGGCGCCGGTGTAAGCGGCGAGCAGCGCGGCCGGCTACGCGCGGGAAGGAGGAAAAGAGGATGGCGGCGATCGTGGGCGACTCAAAAGAAGAGGATGGCTTCGAGGGCCTCCCGGGACCTTCACAAGGTCGATTTGTGGCCAGGCTTGGGCGGGCGCGCGAAGATGCGAACGCCACGGCGGCGACGCCGGCGACGTGCACGGCATGGGCAACCATGCCGGACTCTCGTAGCACCCAAAACCCTAACTTTCGGATTTTTGCAAAATTCTCCAAAATTTTGAACTGAACTTGAAAAACTCCAAAAAAGTAACTTGGCCTAATTTTTTTAAGATCTACAATTTTCACAATTGGAAGATTTTCAAATTCTGCCTCTAAATATGACTTTTTGAAATGGGGTCAAAAAGGGAGAAATTTGAATTCA
>JADLZK010006644.1:0-68230 GCA_015847255.1 Hyparrhenia diplandra
AAAGAGGCCAAACCTTCCCCGTGAGTGGGGTTTGCTCACGGAAAGAGGCCAAAGATATCCCGTGAGCATCCCGCGACTCACGGAAAGAGCCTCGATATCCCGTGAGCGCCTCCGCTACGCTCACGGGAAATCAGCCCAAAAAAAGTCATTTTGTGGAACAGCCACGAGGCCATAACGGGTTCCACAGCCTCCCCCGTTGACGCCCCCCCCCTCCGTTAACTCTATCCCGTGAGCTAAATGGGATCACGGGAAAGGATATCCCGGAGGTAGTTCCTGTGTTCACAGGAAAGGGTTATTTCCCGGCCCCTTCGTTCCCGTCACGGGTATCCCGTGTTTTACCCCCGGGATATCCTTTCCCATGATTAAAATGGTCTTTCCCGTGAGGAAAGGCCTCACGGGATATCGCTGAGTTCCGGTAGTGCAATGACTTCGATATAGGTCTGCTCTGCCACGAGACCCTAATTGCTTAACATAAAAGCATGGGGGCGAACTGAGCAGACACCGAAGCTGGGAGGAGGCCGAGGAGTTGGGGAGGGGTGTTGGCTACTCCGTGACTAATGGCCCCTGCCACCGCTGCAGAATTCCAATTTGATGCTCCGCAACTAGCCTACTTAATTAGCTGCCATACCAAAGGACGAAGGGTGCCGGATCGCTGACGATTCATCGCATGGGAGAGAAGAGACAAGATTTAGACTCTAGTGACTTCGTGGCTGGTATTCGCTCTATTGTGCTTATATATGGACCAATTCACAACATATTGTATACATACATACCTTCTTATGCATATTTGTTTTAAGTGACTTCATGGTCTTGTAGTAGGTGTTTGTGTTTACTGCATGAATTTACAACATACTATACAATTTAAACATATGTACTTTTATACATATATTTGGTTTTGAGGAAAAAACATCATCATCCCAAGGAATACCAAGCAAGGAATACTGGGGAATATTCCTGGCTTAACATGACCCTATGTCATTGTTGACACCTATTATAGCATAATATTAATAGTCAACTAAACATGAGATAAGGGCATAAAATGAATATCAACATAGACTAGGGGCTTGACTAACATAGTTCCACAAGTTTTGGTGATTTGTATATTTTCAGGGACTAAACAGGAAAAGCCTAGAGTTTGCAAAACATATGAAGCATAAACATGTTACAAATATATTCCAAGATAGCACCATTGCAAAGAGCTCGCCGAGACGATCGAAACGGATATATTGTTTGCTATATTCAGAGTCCGTAATCAAAAGATATCGATTGCAAGAGGCGAGTTCACTAAAACAAGCCATAACTTTCTCATCCAGGACTCCGTTTCCTCGCAAAATACCCGTCATTACAAAGCTATTGACGAGATCTACGCACCCACAAAGTTTGAACTCATTGTGCCACAAGGGCCTGGCGGCCGCCAGGGCCATTTAGGCCGGCCGCTAGAGTCCTGACCCCAATCCAGCCCATCTTCGTAGGTCGGTTTGTAACCGACCTTTAGGTTGTATCTACACCGTTATTGAAGGTCGGTTTGATCCAATGGTCATCATTCATCGCCAAGGCCTATATAAGAAGACCCCCTGACCCTAGGGCTAAACCCTAATTCATTCTATCTCATTCTATTCATTATCTCTCAGTTGTAGAGGTGTCCCAATGTAAGGATAACCTCTCTCTGGGATTAGTGAATTAGAAGTAGATTAGCTATGTAATTAGAAGTAGATTAGACATGTAATTAGAACTAGATTAGATCTAACTTAGATCTAATCAAGATTAAAGGAGAGTGGAGCTATGCTCCTATTCTGGAGATGTCTTCAGAGTATGGTATGTCTTTGTATCTTCTCTACAAGACTTATGATTCACATATTTATTTTCTCTATTTACTTCCATGTCTTTCATATATGGTTAAGTATAGTTGTTATGCTATTGCATGGGATCTCCGCTCGTATTGAGGACTCTAGTTATTCGCGGTAGCTAGAGTAGTAATCGATAGTGTAGATTTGGTGTCTAGGCTATAGGTTACCTGAGGTTGCGCCCAATCCAACGGATAGTTGTGGTAGCCCTGTGGGTGACAAACAGAAGGCCTTTGTATTCCACCCCGTTCGGATTGGTGTTTCATAGAGCTTTTGGCAGCCTTCTCCCAACTACCTTCTTCCCAGTCGTTTTTCGAGAGTTGGAAAGGAACTGTTGGTCCAAAGTGCATTAGAATAACTGCTATCATAGAATCTAAGTAATAGAGAATTACCCAGGAACCTTGATCTCTCCCTTTGACCTCTTGATTAGTTTAGTTACTCTCTGATATTTTAGGTGGGATATTATTTTATGCATTGACATTTACTTATCCTTTATTAATTACCTCCTCACTTTAGTCTAGTGGTTTGCTAAGTTAGTAGATGCATGATTGTGACTTATTAGAATTCTTTAGCCAAAGCTTCCCTGTGGATACGATACTCTAGAATACTCATCCTAGAGAAAAGCTACAATGGTAGGTGTTCTGTGCGCTTGCAGAATCCTTCATATTCTTTTAGCACTTAACAAATGCCAACAGTCATCACCCGAAGTCATTCCAACTAAAACATGTCCCAAGGATTTTCACCAATCTCACTGAAGGACACATGGTGATCTCTATTAGGGCAAGGATTCAAAAACTCCCCAATCACACTCATCAATTAATTCCACCCAGTCAACAAAAATCAAACTAGAGTCAACCTAAGGTCAACATATTGTGAGAATGCTTAGTGAAAGATGTCAATCAACGTCATCATGATCTTGGTATGAGTATTTATCAACCTTTTGACATGAAGATTGGGCTCAGTGCCAAAAATCCCTTTCTCCAAATCATTTGGCCAAAGTCAGAGAATTGATGGAGTGTTTGATGGTATTGGCGGACTATATGTTAGTTCAACAATTGAGAAGAATAAGTCATTGATGAGTTGTTATCTACTCCCTCAAGGTGACCCCCACATGTCAATTTGAAATAGGCAATGTCTTCAACAAGTAGGTGCTAGTTAGCTAGCTCCGCTTACTCTCTCATCCATCCTCCCATTCCAACTCCTTCCTCTCTATCTACCATGAAAGGCGAATGAGGAATAGGGAAAATGGAGTGGGAAAGTGAAGGAGAAGAGAAATCATGAAAACGAGGAAGAAAAGGGAAGCACAACTCCTCTATGCATGGTCAAATCATGAAGAATGGAAGTTGTTCTATCATCCCAAGAGTAAGGTTAAGTTCATCACTAGCTCAATCCTCTGATGCATATCTCTTGTCTCTGTCTAATTCATCTATGGAATTTTTACAAGAATTTCCAGTTTAATGCATCTTTATTTCTTGGAAGCAAGGTTGCTCAAGGCTCTATCTTCAATCCTAGTATACTACATCGCCCAAATTTTCTCCCGGTGTGGAATGCTCCTTGCGGTTGTGCTACCTAGGTTAGGGAAGGCCAACCGTGCCTAACGGAGTAAAAAAAACCGACGTGGAATCTCATACACAATCTCATGAATTTTACTCTCAATTCTGATTATTTTCAATATATTGTCAATTCACTAGTACACAAGTTAATTAACTAGAGCTCAAACCTAACTATCTCTAGCCAATATCTCACCTAAACACCTATGGGAACCTTTGCGCACATGCATGCCGAGCCTCACCCCAATCTAGGCTTGAATCACCAAGAACAACATCAACACATCAAGAACATAGCCACATATATAGGAACTAACAACACTTAACAGAGTGTTCATCAGCATCATCACCTAGCCAAAACTCACATGCAGACTATTGATCTTCACTGTTAAAATTTACAAATCATCCATGAGAATTAACTGATCACACATCAATAGTTAAATTGATTTCTGGAGAACCTAAGAGTACCATGTTCCTCATGGAGAATCTGTCGATCTACATGGAGCGTACGTACGGCTCAAATCACCCAAAATGACTGTTCCTTCTCCACGGATGATTATTCTATGCAACCATTCATCAAGCGATGAAGCATTTGTCAAGTTTGTCGAAACGTCAATTAGCAGGGAGTTCAACCCAAAACTTGTTAGTTTTGGGAAAAGTAAGCATGGAGCATCCTCTCCTTCTCGATGGAATACCCACCGAATATTTTATAATGTTGGGATCTTTAATCCTTAATATCCTAGGACCAGCTGCATAACCACATGTGTTTAGATGTAAATTAGTGTAACACTAAACCATTCTTAGATATCTCTTCACAACTTCCAAATCACAAGATTACTCTCCTATGCCCTTTATCTCTCAATCCAATCAATTAATGAACCCCTGTCTAGGATGTGAGCGATGTATATATTATGTCATGATTGTCCTCGATCATTAGGACTTCATATTTGAGAGTCGGCCCGTTGTTACTAACCCTATTAGTTACACATTAAATATTTCATATGAATTGTCAATTTCATTAATCTAGAACTACTTACCTAAGGAAGTATAGCCTTTACTTAACAAAAAGCTTTGGAATCGCCTAATTTCTTAAATGGCTAGATTCATCATAAGTCAAGTATGAGAAAGGAACTTATTCTCGCTAGCGTGTTATTGTATCAATTTTTGTATTTGATGCAAGCCGATGCAAGTGCACTTGATGCAATAGCCATTCACAGTGCCATCTATGAAACATGTTATCTTCCTTCGTTGGAGGCAATATAGCGAGTAATAATTGTAGCAAGGCACTTGTTGCCCATCACATGTTTCTGCCTCATGCAATGTAAGACATTTGAAGCAATAATGACCATATATCGCATCAAAGCACTACTAAACTGATGCAACAAAAAATCACATATTGCATCCTAGCAATCCTTTGTAATAGTACTTGTTAATTGTATCCATACTAAAACCTAGTGCAATACCACCTACATATTGCATCAAAAATCAATGCTAATGCAACAAAAGTTGTTCGATGCAATAATTTCTACCTATTGCATATTTGATACAAAACGGTGCCATATGCCATGTGTATTGCGTCTACCACCGAAGTCGTGAGTTACGTGCAGGCGAGTTCACCCCAGCCACCACTACTACATTAAAAACTTTTTGTGGCGTTTTTTTTCTTTCGATTTTTGGTGGTAGTTCTTGGGCGCCATCGAGCAAAGGTCACGATTATTCAATGATTAACCATGGCAGTTTCCAAAACCACCACGGTTAATCCAATAAAATGAAAAATCCAAACCCTAACCCTAATGGGTCGGATCTCGGACCACCGCCACCGATCCGGCCGCCGCCGTCGCCCCGGGCCGGATGCTTACCGTGGCCGCCGTCCCGCGCGAACTGGATCCGAGCCGTGGCCGCCGTCTCGTGCCCGATCCGGGCCGCCGCCCCGCTCCGGATCAAGCGGCGATCGCCGCCCCACGCCACCTTCTTGCTACCATTCCGCTGGCGCCGCCACACCGCCCAGCGCGCCACCATGGTCGGGAGGGAGGGAGGAGTCCATCGTAGGGACCGAGGGGCGCGCGGAGTGAGAGAAGGGAGGGAGGAAGGAGCCCGCCTTGGCGAAAGTGAGGGGCCGGTGGAGTGGGAGGAGGGAGGGATGCAGAATGGGGCTGGGGGCGGCCTACCGGGGGGTGTGAATGGGTTAGGGTTAGGGTTAGGGTTAGGATCGGTGAGGGAGGAATCGTTTTTATATGTAGAGCTCGATTCCGGGCTGAGTGGGTTTTTATGAATTAAAATGGCCGAGCCTCTTTAATCAGAGCGGGCCATTTTATAAAAACCGTCCACGGTTAATGGGTCATTTTCTCTGGTGGGCCTCTTTATAAAAACCACCTTGGTTATTCGATTTATCGTGTCGGCTTTTATAACCATCATAGTTAATTAAATGGAAGTGTCTTGTAAAAGATTTATTGTCGTGGTGCACAATGACCTGTGCAGGCAGAGCACGTCACGAGTGGCCTCCTCTCGAGGGGCAGTGAGTGGCGCGTAGGAGGGCGGCCGCGGCGAGCGCGAGATGAGTTTGTAGGTGGGCGGGCTGGAGGCACGACTTCAGAGGTAGATCATGATGTCGCGGAGGTGGGCGAGGGCCTAGTGCGGAGGGAGCAGAGGTGGTTGCGCTGCCGCCGGTATCGGTAGACAGGTGCGCGAGGCTTGGTTGAGCATGTGCGAGGGGAGTCGGAATCGCGGGAATTACTCTTTTTTTTTTTTTTTTTGGGGCGAGCGTGCGAGGCTGAGTCTTGGGAGTTATTTCTTTCTTATATATTTTTTTTTGCAAAGTCGGCGTCCAGCTGAACAGACGCCCGTATCTGACAATTACCCAAAAACATGTACATGCAGATGGAAATTAAAGATGAAGTCTTGAGACGGATCACAAAAATGTATAATGAAAATGCCAGAAGAAATAATCCACTATTTCGAAACAAAACAGGAGACAACAGCCATAAACTGTACAAATTTTGCTCATGCGCGCACAAGTAAAAAAAAAAAAAAAAAACTTTTTGAACTCGCTGCTAGCCACAAAACAGGGTCACATAATTAATGTCCTAAATGATTCGGCCACATAGAATCCTTCCTTTCCAGCTGCAGCGGCCACCCTTCTCATTCCGTTTCCAGCATAGCACGCGCTCCTCGCCGTCGCGCAGTGGCAAAAGCAGCCAGCTTCCGCAGCGGCGTCCTCCGCCGAAAATCTCCTCTCGTTCCCCATCCTTCTCCTGCCGCACTGAGACTCTCCATTCCAAACCCTAGCCGCCGAGATCCATCACTATGATTCGCATCCCGAAGCAATCGCGACCAAGCTGCGCCACCGGCGCCGTCGCGGGATCCTCCACCGGCACTGGCATCGAGTAAGAACCTGGCTCTTGAGTCGTTGTCTTCGTTCTCCTGTTGCCCTCTCCCTCTCTCTCTGGATCTGACGCGTTTCTATTGTTGCACGTCGCCGGTGTCCTCAGCTCGGGCTCGGAGGTGCGAGACTGGGCGCAGCTCCTCCCGGACCTCGTCAGGAAGATCGGCGACGACCTCCTGCGCGACGACGCGGCGGAGTACATCCGTCTGAGGGCCGTGTGCCAGCCCTGGCGGGGCGCCACCGACGACCCGAGCGCTCTGGAGCCTCGGTTCTTCCCGAGGAACTGGCTGATGCTCCACGACCCAGAGCATAAGCTCCGAAGTGACGGCGAGCCGGAGCGCTTCGTCAATGTCCGCACCTGTGAAAAATTTCGGGCCGAAATTTCCGAAATTTCGGAAATCTCGCGTCTACCGGTGAGGCCCGGTATGTTGCTCATCCCGCTCAAAAATTTCGGAATTTTGAACTTGACCGCGCCAAAACTGGGCCCAAATGCTGGGGAAGCCCGCCAACTTGGAAACAGCCGTATAAAAGCCTCTTCTAAACCCTAGAAGCCCATCCACTCAGTCCCCAACCAGCCGCCGCCGTATCCTAAAAAAAAAGAAAAAGCAGAGTACCGGCCGCCGCCGCCGTCCGACCGGCGTGGACGACAGCTCCTGCGCCCCGATCTTGCTCGACGCGACGCACAGAGCGGCGCACCGGCGGCCCCCTCGATCGACGCGGCAGCGGCGCACCGGCTGCCCGCGCTCGCTCGGCGCGGCAGCGGGGAACCGGCTGCCCGGGCTCGCTCGGCGCGGCAGCGGCGACCGGAGGCCCGCCCTCGTTCGACGCGGCAGCGGCACCCCCGTCTCTGCTCGTCGCGCTGCCCCGTGCCCGCTCTTGGTCGACGCGCCACCCGGTGCCCGTTCCTGCTCCCGCGCCACCCGTCCCTTCCTACTCGACGCGGCGTCCCCGACGCCCCGTGCCCGCTCGACGCGCCACCCCGTCCCCGCTCGACGTGCCGCCCCGGCCTGCTCCACGCGCCGCGCCCCGGCGCCCCGTCCCTGTTCGACGCGACGCCCCAGCGCTCTGTCCCTGCTTGCAGGCATCGCCACCGCCCCGTCCTGTACTTCAACCGGACCACGCCATTTTGTTGCTCGCCGGCGCCGGCGCCGGCGCCTCCCCTGCACATGCCAGCATTCATCCATCCTCAAGGTTTGGTGTGCGTCGTCCTCAATCTCATATGGTTTGCTCTGCTATTGTTGTTGTTGCCTCTTCGATTACAGAATGTTGATGCTGTGATTTTTAGTTGAAATTATTCTTGGAGTGGTGATGGAGCTCTGCTCTGCTATTGTTTGTAAATTTTGATCCGCTATATGAATGAACATCAGGTTGTAATACATCTACAGATTCAGAGCTAAGGTTTAGGTTGCCTCTGTAAAACCAATGTGTCACGTTGTGCTGCTTGCATGTTTTTCCAGTCAAGTTATTAAAATAGCTCCATGTTATTTATTCAGCTACTATATTCAATTGGATGCATACCGGTTACTGAGTTGCTTTATCCTACCTGGACGACCTAGGTAAGTGGTAATTTGCCTGCGATTCATCACTTAGATGTGATCATTCCTTTTGTCCTTACAATAAGATTACTATGTGCAGGATGGCTACTGGCATGAACTGCAGGTAACTACAAAGTGCTAATTTGGCTGTGGTGCATGACGGACGTCCTATCATGGACTGCTAGGACAAAGGTAACAAGCACTCCCACAGGTTGCTGACAATGAAGGTTAGATAGGTTCCATCAGAGCATTGTTGTCTAAGATGTTCAAATCATATGTGCTTCTCAATTTTTTAATGACCTGCTTTGTAGTGTTATTTACGCAGCTCAAAATATCTGCAGCAAACCACCAACCAAGAATTTTACTATGTGCATGTTACTAATTAAATGGCTCTCATCTATCAAAGACTGAAGATGGTTCTTCCTCCTAGGTCAACACAGTAAGCCCACTATATGGAAGAGATATATTTTCTGCCAGCAATGCAGAGGGTTAGTCCCTGCACTCAAATTATTGTTTTGCTTCCTTTTTTGGTCTTTTGAGGATTGCTCATCAGCAAAGCAGAGGATTGGTTGCCAGCAGTTTAGTTCATCCGTTTTAATTGTGCTTTTTGTTTGCTAATTCAAATTAACGGTGGGTCACTGCGTTCAAATTAACTGCCTCCTCTATCACTTCCTTTGCTCTTTGAGGCTAAAGAAAATCCATGTTCTCCCTTCTCTGGAACAAGCTCATAGTGGAGGGTTCCTTAATTAGTGGTGGCATGACAATCCTAAATTCAAAGGTGTGTTCTCTCTGTTTAGCCTTACTAATGATTGCTTCCTGTTTGTTTATTCAATCCTTGATGATAAAGCCGTAAGAGACTTTTCTTATGCGGTGGCTTTGGCTAACGGTTTAAAAATGTGATTATGTGTGGTTTGCTACAAATTTAGATAAACCTTAATGCTTGCAATTTCCTCGTAGATGTTTTACTCCAAACATACTCAAAATTGGCTAAGCATGAGCAAGAATTAAAGAAGTTTTTTTTAGTTTGGAACAACCGCATTGCACTTTTTTTTTTTACTTAACCACATTGTATTTTATGATGACAAGATTGTACCAAGTGGTTAATTGTTAAAGGTTCCAGTATCTAACAATATTAGTGTCCAATGTATTCTCCTATTTTTATGAGTAAACTTTTTTTTGGTGTGACTATTATGAGTAAACTTATGTGTACCTTCTAGCCAGCGCAGCGCGGGGGTTTTGGCTAGTTTTTATGTATGTTTGGAACCATGGACCTCTACTGATTCTAGGCGTGTTGTGGACTAGTAGGTGATGTTTTTAGATGATCTTATCTGTAATATTTGGACTGTAATATTGGGACTTGAATTATATTGTGGACTAGTGCATCTATATTATATTTGAAGCTGAGTGCTGAAGGTGCTATTCATGCTCGTCACATTGAGTTGGTCGTTTAATGCATGTTCATTTGTTTTTTTATCTAAAATGATATAGAATAGATGTACATGATTTTTTGAACAAAATAAATAAATATTTGTAAATTTGGTCCGAAAGTTTTTTTGTATCGCCGATAAATTTCCGATATATCCGATATTCCTGTTTATCGGTGACCGCGAGATTTTAAAAATACCGATACAAAAAACATAGGTCCGACCGGCGCCTTCTCGCGGATCCGCCTTCCGACGCCAGAGGACTACACCCACCATGGAAGCATCGAGGGCCTGCTCATCCTCCGCGACGCTGATGTCACACACACGGTATGCCTTCTGAACCCGCTCACCATGGCGTTCACCGACCTCCCGTCCATCGACCATGTGATGAGTTCCGGTCGGTTCGTCGTGACACCGACATCAAAGCCGCTGGTGTCCTCGTTGAAGTCGACGAGCAAGGTCGGGCATCTGAGCCCAGCGTGGTGCTGAGCCTGACCTTACGGACGCGCACCGTCCTTGTCTACGCAAGACCTAGGGACTTTGTCTGGCGCTGCTGGGTTGACACCAGCTGCACTGATGACCTAGAGGGCAAACTGCCGACGATCAAGGGCGGGCTCTCAGTTTGGGGCAAGTTTTACGTGCCAACCCGTGGCGGCGACGTGCTCAGGGTGGTGCTCGAGCCTCGGCCACGCCTGACATTCGTGGCTAGGCAAATGGGCAGTTCAGTTTGCAGTGGTCTCAGCGAGACCTCCTACCTCGTCTCCTCTGGTGACGATAAGAAAGATGGATTGCTTCTAGTGCGGAAGGAGATGAGAGGCAGTGGGGAGACCTACCCTACGTGGGATGTTGACTTAAGAAATAGAAGGCTTATTAGGGTGGGAGCACTCAGTGACATTACTGTCATGTTGCCTTCTACCACACTGCGTAGTTCAACATTTCCTACTATTTTGCAGAATCAAGTCTGTTCCAAGGAATATACGAAAAGGTTACTACATGGCGACCTAATTTGAGAGTTCCTTGATTTGATGAATGTAATCGTTTTTGCTGGACTGTTTTTGTTTCCTAGAGAATAGTTGGACTGTGAAATGTAATACATTTTGCTTAAGTTATGATGCTACTATTGAGGAATGTTCTATGTTTCGGTGTAACGGAGAACTATAATATAATTTGGTACCCCCAATACCGTATGAATGCTGTTCATGAGAATTTTTGTGACTGAGAATTTATTTACAAGAAAGGTGTATGATCCTATGGGTCACTTGATACAATCATGCATTTTCCTGGATTTAGGTGAGGATACCTTAATTACAGCAAAATTTATCTTATACTTGTTTGAGTCAATGTTAGGACTGAGGATAGACTATCAGAGAAGGTAAAATTTTTGTTCTAAAAATAATTATTGAGAAAAACAAAAAAGGCAGCAAACATGTTTAACTATAAAAAAAAGGAGTAATGCTGGATATATAGATGTTATATGAGCTCAGCAGATTTTGCATATTTGAACCCTACAAACCTCAGGGGATCCTCACGCAGGACACCCGTCGACGTCACCCGAATTGTTCCTAGCCGTTCGATCTTCCATCCGACAGAGACCAGATCCCTTGGAGCGGATTGCGCTTATGTGGCTTCTTCCGTCCGAATCCACTGAAGTAAATATATATTCAGCTTCTGACTTCGCACTATAAAAAAAACGAGCGACTGACACTCCCCATCCTCCCTCTAGATCTCTCCTGAAGCCACAACAGTCGGGGCGATGTGCCCCTGCAGACCGCACCGACGTCACCCACCCACTCCGCCACCGCCACCGCCGCCTCCTGCCTCCTCCCTACCGATCACTCCGGATGCAACAGCGGGCACGAGGCGATGGCGCCGCCGGAAGGCGGTGCACCAACGCGGCTGGTGTCCGGCGGCCCCGTCCCTCTCACCATCCTCCTCATGGCCTCCTGGAAGCCAAAGGCCGTTTGTGCTCCGATCCTCCAGTCATCGGCGAATCCTCATGTGCCATGCATCTGTGCATCTCAGCAAGTCTGCCGAGTCCTCTCTTCTCCAAAGTCAGCTCGACTGATTTACGGGTCTTCCTTCCTTCCTTACATGCTCTAGAGTCCTCTTCCTTCCTTGTCCGAAGTCAGCAGGTCTTCCTTCCTTCCTTCCTTCCTTCCTTTATTCATTCCACTATTATATGCTCATGAATCGTACGCAAAACTGATTTATGGGTTGTTGTTCGATTGGTTACAGATGTGATTGACATTGATATGACCATGGGGCTGGAGCTCAGGAGCGTGGATGTGTGGCCTGACGTCACCTGCCCCTATTGCAACAAGGACCATGTGGCATCGTGTCCCTCTGCCTCCACCTTCAGGATGACCACTTCCATTGCCTATGTTCACAACTTCATTTTGTTTGTCCATACCACATGAACTTGCAGAAATTTTAGTTACTTTGAATAGGCAACAAATGCTTGTTCTGTTAGGTCCTGTAACTAGAGCTACGGTTTGGCTTAGGGCCTGCAGACCGTGAACATCCAAACTCTTCCAGGTGAAGTTATCCTCTATACCTTTGAAACAAATAATTTGGATAATATTTGTATGTCGATTTTTGGACAATGGAGCACTAGACATATGCATTCTTTATTATAGTTAGCATGTATCAGTGGTGGTTGAGTCATTTTGCACATCTGAATTTACTTTGCATCAGGATAGGAGATTGACTTGTCTAGGATCGGAAAACTTATAACTGTTATTATCATATACATATGTTGTATTTTATGTACATGGGCCTATACAAGATTCGTTTCCTGGTATGACATATATAGCAGGTCAGAAGAAGTATATAAGAAAGCACCAGAATCTGCTCTATTTTGTCTCATAGTATGCACTGTCGTATGAAGATGTAATATAATTGTGACTTCTTGGTGATGATTCATGATCTTTTTTATCGATCCTTGATACGACTGAAATATTATTGGGCAGTAAATTCATTGGATTCATATATAGAAATTCCTGATGTTTAGAGATTTGGAGATTCAGAGAATTGTGAAGTCACATGAAAATATTATTTCGCAATGTTTATTCAGCAAGGTCTTAATCTAAAAATATTTGGGCCACAACTTCTTTTGTTGATCAGTTTGATACGGTTGTGTTAATTACTGTTAACTTTTCTTTTATATAATGCAAACTAATCTACTCATGCAGGCCTCCAGCAATCTGTTGGTCGGTTTGTTGATTGGTCTGGTCCTCACCTTTGAGTTTGTGTGACCATAACTTACTAGGTAAACAGCCCAAAACCCAAACATTTTGTACTTTTTTGTAATCTTGCCAGGTCTCTTTGGATGTTGTACACCCAATCAAGTGATTATTAGTAGCAATAAAGTGACTAAAGTTAGAAAAATAATCAGATATCAATGGTCTGTTAATTCACTGTTAACATAAAATTATATTGCTCTCAGTTCTGTTTTGATTTCTCAGGTACTTGCTCACAATCTCTTATGCAAAATCACACATGTAAGTAGCTCCCGAATATTTCTGATAATGATTGGCGATCAGATGACACTGGCCTGCCCTATTTTGCTGGGAGCTGAATTACATTAAATTAATTTCCCACCTCAGAATCATGCTTCTTTTGGTTCAGTCCTAAATATATACAGAATCATGCTTCTTTTAAAAGAAAATTCTCATTTCTTGTGCTGTGCCGGTTTGTGGCAGCAAGAATTTCATTTCCATCTTGGCAACTTACGAAGCCTATACTTCCTTATTTTTTAGAAAAGGGAATATATTGATATCCCATTCTCTGCATCGACAGATACATATAACTATTCCTTATTACACAACACTTCGAACTCACACAAACTCGAACCTAAGACACAAACACCAAAGTTTATCGACCAAGGCTTCACTTGTAACAAATTATGATCTCCCAAATAATCATGAGCTTTATATCCACTGCATTGGTTGCTCCGTTTGTAGGCCCAAGGTGAAGTTTTTAATTTCTGCTACTATGGCTTCAGTTTATTCCAGTGGACAAATTTGTTGTTGCTTATTTGCTTATAAAAGGGCCAAATCAACAAATACATGTGGCATAGCGATTTTTTGATCCAACAATAATGACTACTTTCCATTTTTCCATTGGTCTAAGCCTTTCTGACTAATTCAAATCAGTTCTATAATACTAATGTGCATGTTACTAAATCGACAACTACAGAATACTACGTTGATTAAAAATAGTAGATATGTACTCATAATACTTGTTTACTTGATGTTTCCCAAAAGAATAATTAAAGTATGCCAGATACATTATGTCGCATGTGTCCCTCTTCCTGCTTGGCTGTTCTCGATCGATTGTACATCTGGGACTTTCTATGCACTTGCACTACTAGATTTTTGTTCTATAGTTCATCGTTTTGAAGATATAATTTTATTTTTGAAATATGTGCATCTATACACCACTGAAGTTTTAGAATCAGGCCACATTCTTGGAAACCTTCATCAGGGATCCAAAAGCGTCCGATCGATGGCTCCATCCAGATGGTTTAACCAAAACAATTATAATTCATGGGCTTGTGTTGCAGGACACAATAAACATGACGATTTGTGCAAAGATTGGTCCAGATCATACATTTTAATTTTATTAAGTGAGTATGCAAGTATAATTCTTTTTCACATAGACTCCTTATATATGTTTTATGAGTTTTCACATCTGTGCCACTTGTTCCTCATCATGCTGATTACTGGATGACAATGTTCTTTACATGAAAAAAAATGGAGATGCTCTGATGCAATTACCTGATCATCAGTAAATTTAAAACAACAGCCTTAAAGCATTTAATTACATTCTTTCTGAACTTCTGTTCAATAGCTAAGTTCACATGTGGTTGCTAAAATAGAACATCATGTCTTCCTAGAGCCAGCAAGCAATGATATTTCATATCATCACTACAACAAAGGCAAAGTTTACTGCAACAGTTCATATATAGAATTTCTACTTCAACTGCCCTGACCCACGCGTCATCCTCCCGCAGGGACGGCTCGGGCGGAACCGAACCCTAGCCACCGCCCGGTGTCCTCCACCCCCTACCCTATCCTGCTTTGCCGCCCGAGGGCGCCGCGGGAGGCCCGCACGGCTCCCCGTGAAGGTGGTGGCGAGGATCCTATGTGTCCGTCGCGGGCATGATGGCGGGCGGCGGGGGTCGGATCAGCGGCCGCGGGTGCATCCCGAGGAACGTCCGGCGCGCCGGCGGATCCGGGTGGCGCAATGGAGTTGATGGCGGATGCGGCCTTCCAGACGGCGGCGACGGAGCAGTGGCCTAGTGCCATATCGGGATCCATCGGCGATTCCGCGTCTTGGCAACCAGATTCAGAATCCCGGTGGCCGGCCTTGGATGGAGCTGCCGCATCATCAAGATAGAGGCAGCGGCTTGGGGCACTGGGTCTGTGGCCTTATGGCTGGATCTGGGACTCTAGGGCAAGGGGCGGTGAGGTTCTTGCCTCGTCGCTGCTAGCGGTGGATCGACAATGATGACGTCGGCGTCAGTGCTAGAGCAAGCAAGGTCTCCGAATCTGAGAGTTGGCGGCCTTTGTGGCCGGATACAGCGATGGTGCACATCGCTGTCCTTTGGCGTAATGGCATGGTCCTTGGTGGGATGTCGCAATGGTCGCTCACTACCTCTTTCAACGGCAGTGACGCCTGAGGGTGCCACTTTCCTTGCTGGAGGCGCCTTCTATTCTTCAAGTGGATTTCTCTCGGGTGAAAACCAATACCAGTCTTTGGTTGGGCGGCGATGGCGTCTTCGGATGGCATTTTCTCGTTGGAGACGTTGCTTTTGGAAGATCCCTTGGGTGTTGGCTGGTGTCGGCATTGAGGTGGTGGTCTGTTGCACATGCATCTGGTGCCTTGTGTTGTTGTTAGGTTACAGGATCTAGAGTCTCCAATTGTGGTCGGTGTCTCATGATCTTCGGGTTTGTGAGAATACTAGAGTTCCCATTTGGGATGTTTTCTTTCGTCGTTAATTTACTTTTATTTTTAGGTGCACCAGTGTTTTGGGTGACTTTTGTCTTACAACACTGCCTTTCTGTTGTAATAATTTGGTCTGATGCATCCTCGAATGACTAAAGCCGGAAATATATTTTCCTTTTATCTAAAAAAATGTGTAAATTGTCACAGCAAGTACTCAAGATTTGGTGTAGTTGAATTGGCTTCAACTATTGTCATTGCAGTTTGTGTTACATGAACCTTCATTTATTCTTTTTGTTTTTGTCAGATTGCTAATAACCTTGATTGCTACACAGTTTTTTGTGCATTCCTAGTTGGATTTATTAACTGGTACAACATTAGAAACTATTCAATCATAGTAATGTGTTCCCTTTCTTTTTGGCACTTTCCTTAAGATTTTTTACCGTATGATTAATTATCGCAATAAGGTGCTAGCTGAACCCAATGCTGCTGATCATGCCTAAACTAACATTGAGTGAAATCTGAAATATCGTTTTGCCAACTGAAAGCTAGTACGCTTGGAGTCTCTGAGGGAACAAAATTCTAAGTTAATTTTAGAGTCTGTTGCAGTAAGTTTGGAGAAAAAAAATAATACAGCAATAAAAATTGAAAGGTTAGATATTCAGCTTGTTATATTCACTAGCATAATTTCTCTATCGGGTGGGGTAACACCACCCACCAAAAATCCCCTACATGGGTTGCTGGTGGTGAAAAAAACAAGAGCTCTGTTGCAGTAAGTTTGTCAGGTTGAGAAAATTGCCAGCAAAATTTCAATGGTTCATGGAGTTTTTGTAGGCTTTATAGTTATGTTTGATATTAAACTGTAGGTGTAGCACAGGAACACTGTCCTACAACTTTAAAAAAGAGTAAATTACGATCACTAGAGATTGTGGGTGTAGCTGTTTTGTGCTGCCTGCTGGCCGTAAACTATAGCTGAGATCGTAGAGACAAGAAATTGTTAACTAACAGCACAAAAAGAGCAGATCAATGACATCATCTCACTGAAATACCTGAGACTAGCTTCTTTTGCATGAGCAGATGGCATTTCGGTTTCGAAAGTAAAGGGGACAGAAGACTTGGATTCTCGTTTCATGCTCCCCTTATCAGTGGAGGCACTCAACGAATTTGAAGCGTTACAAATGCACCTTCAAAATATGAATTACAATGAGGATGCAAACTACAAGTGGTTCCCTATCCGGGGAAGCAAATACACATCAAAGCGTTATTATTCCAACTCCTTCAGTGGAGTGGATGCACATCAGGTATTCAAAATCATCTGGAAATCTCGATGGAGTCAAATTCTTTCCTTGCTAATTCTGGTGGATCGGCTAAACACAAAAGACATGCTTCAGGGAAGACAAATCAATGTGCAAGGAAACACAACATGTGTTATGTGCAACACGGGGGGGGGGTGGGGGCCTGAAATAATAGATCACCTGTTTTTTGAATGCCCATTTGCTCAAGAATGTTGGCAATATATTGGCCTCTCATGGAACAAAACTCTTCATCTATGGGACAGAATAATTCATGCAAGATCGGTCCATGCACTACCTTTTTACTAGAGGCCTCCTTGATTCTTTGTGTCGATTCGGCTAGATTGGGCCGGAATTGACACGTGGATTGGGGATTGGAAGAGAGGAGAGAGATGATGGCGGTGGTGGTGATGGCGTGGGGGGCGGCGGTGGCCGCGGCGGCCGGGAGGCGCGGCGGCGGCGGGTGGGTGGCGCGCTGCGGGCGCGAGAGCGGAGGCGGCGGCGGGGCACACGGGAGGCTGAAGGCGAGATATATTTTTATTTCTTTGCTTGTCCCCTAGAGATTACATGCCTCTTGCTTATATAGCCCGACTAGTGGGACTTGTAACCTAAGCAATCTCCATAAGGTTTCCTTATATGACTGGAATACCTTTTACAAGCAATTTCCTATTTTATTTATTTCCTAATAAGGGTCTCCCTTATAGATGAGATAGCCCCTTACACACCAAAAACTACCTAAGATAATTCTAACTTGAAGGCGAAGCAAACTCGAGTCGTCACGGGAGAGGGAAAGCGCGGCGGGGGGGGGCCGCCCCTGCAGCGCGCCCCCGGCCCCCCTGGGCCGGCGGTCGTCGCGTTTGGCCCAATTAGCCACTCTCGGGCTGGCCCAATTCTGGATCATCACATTTCCCCACCGTTCGACGAGGCGGCGCGTCCACGTGCCGCCCAACCCACCAGGTGGTGGCGAAAGGTACGTCGATTGGGGAGGTGACAATGCCAGGCCCGAAGTAGAGGATGAGAGGGCCGCACTTGTCATTGTCGTCGTTGCAGATGCTGGAGTCCTTGTCGGAGAAGGTGAAGTCCAGGTGGAAATCGCCGAAGTAGACGCCAAACTTGAAGCTCAGCGGGGGCTGCACGAAGGAATGTTCCGCGCATGCACGACGCATGACGGAGGCGCTGAGGGTGCCCGACAGCTCGAGCATCTGGCGAATCGGGGGTGGAGACGCGTAGGTGTAAACATTGGCGAATCTAGAATCAAATAAACCCTGGTGCACTCTTTAAATACCTTACAAAACTTTATTAAATTATATGGTGAAAATATGTTGGTCCAATGGCAAAATTTTTTTTACCCTGGTGCCTGTGCACCAGGGAACTATAACGTGGCGTCGCCACTGGGTGTAAATCGCCGGTACTGTCACCTTTGCATGAAGTTGCCTGCAGTAGACATGTCGAAGTGATGTAGGCGGCGATGAGGTGAAGTCGAGGAGGCAGCCGTAGAGGAGATCGCTGGGCGTGCTGACAGAAGGTCCCAGCTGCCTCTCCTTTGTCCATGGTGCGCCAACCGTGATGTTGTCAACGCGGAAGAAGACGTCGCCGTTGTTGTCGAAGAGGAGGACAGTGGCACCCTCTATCCGCTCGTCGGGGCGCGCCTGGAGAAGAAGGATGCTTGCAGGGAATGCCTGATCCTCCCGAGGGCGATTGGGGAGGTGGAAGCCCACTGCTACGCCGTGCAGTGGAACGTTCTCCCCCAGCAGGAAGTCCTGGAGAAGCTCTGAAGCAGCGGGGATGTAGTAGCGGTGGAAGTACCTCACGATGCCGTAGCGGAGACTCCACTCTGGCGCGGTTGATCCCAGCTCGATGGCGCTGGAGATGATCCCGAGCTCCTTGTTGGTAGTTGTGCCCAATTGCAGCTCAGTGATCATGTCGCTTGTTGTAAGGCCTTCGATGTCTTCTATGGCAACAGCAAGACGTTACTGTCCTGGCATGCGGTCACACAGGGCAGCTGCTATGTCGCCGTCGAGGCCACCTGGGTGCCCGTGGCGGACGGCTGCTTTGGCGCATGTGGCAGTGTCCTCAGAGGCGTCGTCTGGCTCGTCGTCGTTGTAGCGGCGGGCAAGGTCGATGGCCTCCTCCAACGAACGAGGCTCGAACCATTCGAGCGTGTTGCGAAGCGTCTCCCGGAGGCCTTCCACGAAGAGTCTGACACGGTGGCGCCGTCCCTCGAGTTCCATGCGTAGTGCATAGTTCTCGAAGTCGTTGATGTAGTCGATCAGCTTGCCTCCCTGGGAAGGTGGCGCGTACGCCCCCGAAGTGTCGAGGTAGGTTGGCGGTCCGAAGTGATGGCGTAGACGGTGAGTGAACTCGTGCCACTTGATTGGAGAGTTCGTCTTGGGCAGATCCATGAACCAGACTGCAGCAATACCAATGAGGTGGAAAGCAGCGTAACTCACGTAGTCGGCTGGAGCGATCTCCTCGTTAAGCTGGAAGAAGAGTTCCAGCTTGCGAAGCCAGAGATCTGGGTCGTCTGTGCCGTCGTACTCCTGGATTTGCAGACGTGTGACATAGCGAGGGGGATGTGATGCCGCGGGTGGCACCATCAGGGACGCCGTGGGTGGCGCCTGGGGAAGGGGCGGGGGGTGCCGTGGTTGGCACCGCCGCGCGCCGGGCGTCTGCATGGTTGCGGGTGTCGGAGGAGAGGAGAGGGCAGCCGGTCTGCTTTGGGTCGTCGAAGGTGATGTTGAGGATGGCTGGAGCGTCACCGGAACGCCGTCATCTTCTTCCAACCGGAGGATAGCGGTCGGAGCCGTCGACGGAATCAGGCGGGGGAGGGGGCGGCCAAGGCGGAGGCGGCGGCCGGCCCCGTGCTGCGGCGGCGGCGGCGGTGAGCTGTCCTCCGGTGTCGTCGTCGTGCGTCGCGGGGGTCCTCGGCGTGATGAAGACGTACTCCATCCCGGCGTAGTCGAGTCTCGATGTCGTCCGGCGCCTGCCGATCCGGCGCGGTGGACGTTGAGGAGCTCCGCCGGCGCCGCGTTGAACTCCTTGATCTTGGAAGCCATGGGTGGTGGGAATCGCCCCGGTCTCCGGATACCATTTGTCGATTCGGCTAGATTGGGCCGGAATTGACACGTGGATTGGGGATTGGAAGAGAGGAGAGAGATGATGGCGGTGGTGGTGATGGCGTGGGGGCGGCGGTGGTGGCCGCGCGGCCGGAGGAGGCGGCGGCGACGGTGGTGGTGGCGGCAGCGTCTTGGGCGCGAGCGGGCGGCGGGCGCGGCGGCACAGAGCTGAAGGTGAGATATATTTTTATTTCTTTGCTTGTCCCCTAGAGATTACATGCCTCTTGCTTATATAGCCCGACTAGTGGGACTTGTAACCTAAGCAATCTCCATAAGGTTTCCTTATATGACTGGAATACCTTTTACAAGCAATTTTCTATTTTATTTATTTCCTAATAAGGGTCTCCCTTATAGATGAGATAGCCCCTTACACACCAAAAACTACCTAAGATAATTCTAACTTGAAGGCGAAGCAAACTCGAGTCGCACGGGAGAGGGAAAGCGGCGGCGGCAAGGGCCGGCCTCCCCCGCGCGCGCCCAAGGTCCGCCCCCCCTCCCGGGCCGGCGGTCGTCGCGTTTGGCCCAATTAGCCACTCTCGGGCTGGCCCACTCGATCATGACATTTCCCCACCGTTCGACGAGGCGGCGCGGCCCATCGCCGCCCAACCCACCGTGGTGGCGAAAGGTACGTCGATTGGGGAGGTGACAATGCCAGCCCGGAAGTAGAGGATGAGAGGGCCGCACTTGTCATTGTCGTCATTGCGGATGCCGGAGTCCTTGTCGGAGAAGGTGAAGTCCGTGGAAATCGCCGAAGTAGACGCGTAAACTTGAAGCTCGGGGCTGCACGGAAGGAACGTTCCGCGCATGCACGACGCATGACGGAGGCGCCGAGGGTGCCCGACATACCGAGCATCCGCGAATCGGGGTGGAGACGGCGTGAGGTGTAAATCGCCGCATCTTGTCACCTTTGCATGAAGTTGCCCGCAGAGACATGTCGGTGATGTAGGCGGCGATGAGGTGAAGTCGAGGAGGCAGCCAGAGAGGAGATCGCTGGGCGTGCTGAGAGAAGGTCCCAAGCTGCCTCTCCTTTGTCCATGGTGCGCCAACAGTGATGTTGTCAACGCGGAAGAAGACGTCGCCGTTGTTGTCGAAGAGGAGGACAGTGGCACCCTCTATCCGCTCGTCGGGGCGCGCCTGGAGAAGAAGGATGCTTGCAGGGAACGCCTGATCCTCCCGAGGGCGATTGGGGAGGTGGAAGCCCACCGCTACGCCGTGCAGTGGAACGTTCTCCCCCAGCAGGAAGTCCTGGAGAAGCTCTGAAGCAGCGGGGATGTAGTAGCGGTGGAAGTACCTCACGATGCCGTAGCGGAGACTCCACTCTGGCGCGGTTGATCCCAGCTCGATGGCGCTGGAGATGATCCCGAGCTCCTTGTTGGTAGTTGTGCCCAATTGCAGCTCAGTGATCATGTCGCTTGTTGTAAGGCCTTCGATGTCTTCTATGGCAACAGCAAGACGTTGTTGTCCTGGCATGCGGTCACACAGGGCAGCTGCTATGTGGCCGTCGAGGCCACCTGGGTGCCCGTGGCGGACGGCTGCTTTGGCGCATGTGGCAGTGTCCTCAGAGGCGTCGTCTGGCTCGTCGTCGTTGTAGCGGCGGGCAAGGTCGATGGCCTCCTCCAACGAACGAGGCTCGAACCATTCGAGCGTGTTGCGAAGCGTCTCCCGGAGGCCTTCCACGAAGAGTCTGACACGGTGGCGCCGTCCCTCGAGTTCCATGCGTAGTGCATAGTTCTCGAAGTCGTTGATGTAGTCGATCAGCTTGCCTCCCCGGGAAGGTGGCGCGCACGCCCGGTGTCGAGGTAGGTTGGCGGTCCGAAGTGATGGCGTGAGCGGTGAGTGAACTCGCCCCACTTGATTGGAGAGTTCGTCTTGGACAGATCCATGAACCGCATCGCAACAATACCAATGAGGTGGAAAGCAACGTAACTCACGTAGTCGGCCGGAGCGATCTCCTCGTTAAGCCGGAAGAAGAGTTCCGACTTGGGCCGAGATCTCGGGTCGCTGCGTGCCGCCGTACTCCGGATTTGCGCACGCGTGTGACGAAGCGAGGGGATGTGATGCCGCGGGTGGCACCATCGGGGACGCCGCGGGTGGAGCTCGGGAAGGGGCGGGGGGTGCCGCGGTTGGCACCGTTTGCCAGGTGTCCCGCACGGCTGCGGTGTCGGAGGAGAGGAGAGGGCAGCCGGTGCTGCTGGGTCGAAGGTGATGTTGAGGACGGCTGGAGCGTCACCAGCAACGCCGTCATCTTCTTCCGGCCTGGAGGATAGCGGGGTCGGAGCCGCCGACGGAACCGAGGCGGGGGGGCGGCGGCCAAAGGCGAGGCGGCCGGCCCCGTGCCCGGCCGGCGGCGGCCACGCCGAGCTGTCCTCCGTGTCGCCGCCAGACGTCGGGGGGGTCCTCGACGTGATGAAGACGCACTCCATCCGGGCGAAGTCGAAGTCTCGATGTCGCCAAGCGCCCGCCGATCCGGCGCAGTGGGACGTTGGGGAGCTCCGCCGGCGCCGCGTTGAACTCCTTGATCTCGGAAGCCATGGGTGGTGGGAATCGCCCCGGTCTCCGGATACCGGCCGTCGATTCCGGCTAGATTGGGCCGGAATTGACACGTGGATTGGGGATTGGAAGAGAGGAGAGAGATGATGGCGGTGGTGGTGATGGCGTGGGGGGGCGGCGGTGGCGCGCCGGCCGTGGAGGCGCGGCAACGGTGGTGGCGCGCGCGGGGGCGCGAGAGCGGAGGCGGCGGCGGCGCACAGAGCCGAAGGCGAGATATATTTTTATTTCTTTGCTTGTCCCCTAGAGATTACATGCCTCTTGCTTATATAGCCCGACTAGTGGGACTTGTAACCTAAGCAATCTCCATAAGGTTTCCTTATATGATTGGAATACCTTTTACAAGCAATTTCCTATTTTATTTATTTCCTAATAAGGGTCTCCCTTATAGATGAGATAGCCCCTTATACACCAAAAACTACCTAAGATAATTCTAACTTGAAGGCGAAGCAAACTCGGAGTCGTGCGGGAGAGGGAAAGCGGCGGCGGCGGGGGGCCGGCCTCCCCCCAAGGCAAGGCCCCGCCCCTCTGGGGGCCGGCGGTCGTCGCGTTTGGCCCAATTAGCCACTCTTGGGCTGGCCCAATTCTGGATCATGACATGCTGCTTGTTGGGTACTCTGGAAGTTGCGCAATGACAAAGTATGCAAATTTTAAAGAAGACATCCAACTCCAGCCCTCTAGCTTTGTAATTTTAAATCTCAATGCTCGCTTTAGTCGATTAGGTTTAAAGATGACCTAAGGTCATTTTTCTGCATTTTGTTAGATGCCTTCAGTTAATTCTCTCTATCTATCTCTTGTACCCCTTTTAATTTTAAATGAAAATTCCTTCACTCTGGGGATCTCCCTCACAGTTTTTTTGCGTCAAAAAAAGAGCAAATCAATGTATTACCTGCAGGTTTTTTTTTTTTTTTTTTTTTTTTGACTCTTTGTGCTGCCTGCTACCTTGTGCTGGGTGATGGTGTTGGTTCCTCCCATTGACCGGTGCCTTTTATGAAGTTTTAGGTTGGGTTTTTTTTGTTTATGAATTTCAACTTTTATTTGCAGGTGGTGGGAGGAAATAACTGAAAGGAGCTACTCATTTTATCAAACTACTCATAACAACATGTTTTCGACATCATAGCTATCACTACCACATACCAGAATTTTCTTGGCGGCCCAAAACCGCCAAGGAATACACGAAAACCGCCAAGAAAAGGGTTTTTTGGCGGTGCACCGCCAAGCATGAACCGTCAAGGTTGGACAGCAAGGAAAATAGCATTTGTTTGACGGCTGGCCCTCAAGCAATGTTTCCTTGACTGCTGCCCCGAGAATAATATGGACATGTCACAGATTGGCAAGGGGACAAGAAAATATGTAGACCGTCAAGGAAATTTATTTTCTTGGAGGTGAAGGACCGACAAGTAAATACATTTTCTTGAGGGTCATGTACGGTCAAGTAATCCTATTTCCTTGGGGGTGTTTGACTGCCAAGAAATTGCATTTTCTTGACTGACCCTCACCGCCAAGTTAATGGTGTATTGCTTGGCGGCCTTAAACCGTCAAGAAAGCATGTTTTCCTTGTCTGTCATCCAGCTAGGAAAATTAATTTTCCTTGCTCCCTTCTCAGCCATTGCAATAGATTTTGCACAAATATGGTAGCCAAGGAAATACAATCTCGCCAAGGAAAAGGCATGAACATTTTGTTCACCAGAACAATTAAATCAAATGGATCGAACAAATATCCATTAATGATCCAACAGTCTTATAGATAATAACACTAGAAAATCCATATCATGCAACATCCAATGGTTAATTACAAGACCATTTTGCAGATATATACAAAATAAATATGGCAACATTGTTTCATGCCTTCATGTCATCAGCCATGCTTAAGATACTATGGATAATGATACTAAGATTACACCCCACAACTAACACCGCCTAACTCCGCCTTTGTTGGATCGTGAGATTAATTCCACATCCAAGCTGACAAGTAATGATAGATACCATATATATATTTCTTTCGCCTTCCTAATTTGGATCGTGTAAGAAATATCAACAAGCATTTCTGGCGCCGTTGCCGGGGAAGGGCATTAGTCAAAACTTAAAAAGTGTTTTCCCAACCACATAAGTTATCCTGGTGCCACTTCCAACTTTCCTAGTTTGGAAAGGTGCTAGTCAAAACCTAACCAGTGGTTTAGTTTTCATGGCTCCGTTTCTAACTTTCCTAGTTTAGAAAGGGTGCTAGCCAAAACCTAAACACAACATACATGGAATTAAGAGAGATCACTTGCATCACATAATGCATTGAGAACCCATTATCACATACTCAAACAGGTTCAACTCTGTTGTCTATTTGTTTTTGATCTTATGCAGGGTAAATATATGTATGAATTGAAACCGTCCAGATAATTTTATAGAAGATCCTAAAAGATTAATCAGATAGGCTAGAGCAAAACTCAGACAAACACCAGCACAGACATCAGCAAAACCTTCAGAGTCATCAAGACCTTCTAATTCGGACGTTGATCAAGTCAGGCGGAGCTTATCACATGAATTTGAGGCTATGGCTACCAAGACACTTCGTGAGTTCTCAGCTCCTACCACGGACAACATTCTCACTGGTCCGAAGGTAGATGTTGGAGACAATGGTTTTGAACTTAAGCCTGGGCTCATCAACATGGTGCAATCTAGCCAATTCTACGGAAAGACACATGAAGACGCGAGTGCTCATCTCCAACACTTCCTAGAGATTTGCAGTACTTTCACTATGAAGGACGTATCCAGAGACACCATATTGTTGCGCCTCTTCCCGTTCTCACTATTGGGGAAGGCAAAGCAATGGTTCTACGCTACAAAGGAAAAGAATACAGCTTGGGATTTATGTTCCACAACCTTTCTCGCTAAGTTCTTCCCTATAGGCAAGACAAATGCCTTAAGAGGGAAGATATCAAATTTCCAATAGCAACACGATGAATCTATCCCGGAAGCATGGGAACGTTTCCAAGAATACATTTCAGAATGTCCACATCATGGGATGGAGAAGTGGCTGCTGATGCAAACTTTCTACCACGGGCTTGTTCCTAGTGCTCGTGAGACAATGGATGCTGCAGTAGGAGGTGCTTTCTTATCACTTACACTAACACATGCTACAGAGCTTGTGGAGAAGATGGCTTCCAACCAAGGTTGGAGTGAAGAGCGTCAACCCCGCAAGAGAGGAATGCAGCAGCTGAAAGAGGTAGATATGCTATCTGCCAAGATGGACTTTATCATGAAGAAACTCGAGGATAGAGATCCTCAACCCAAGGCAGTCATGCAAATCCAAGATTCCCACATGACATGTGAAGAATGTGAAAACATAGGCCACATCGGCAGGAATTGCCCAAAGATTGTGGAGGACATCAAATTCATCAACAATAACAACAATAACTACCGTCCTCAACAGAATCAAGGTTGGAACCAACAGAGGTCCAACTATCAAGGAAACTACCAAGGTAATAATCAAGGTAACAACTTTAATACTTATCAACCTTCCTTGAGAGACCTAGTTCTTACCCAAGGTAAAGCTATGGAGAATCTGTCTAGAAAGATAGTTTCCAAAGCTCTAGAACTTATTAATACTAGAATGGAAAGTTTTTCTTCTGCTATTAAAAATCAGCACAGCTTTAATAAGATGATAGAATCTCAGATTTCTTAGCTTGCAACTTCTGTTCCACTAACCACACCAGGAAAGATTCCGGGGCAGCCGGAAGAATTAGAATCTGCAAATCTTGTCGACATCTGTAATGCAGTTCACTACTATAGAGAGACCAATGGGAGCAACTGGTTCGATGACTCGATGCCGCCCAAGAAGGAAGATCCAGGAAGGCCAGTCATTACTATCCAGATAGGACCGTACACCTTCAACAATGCTCTATGTGACTTCGGTTCAAGCGTGAACATAATGCCTAAGGTAATTTATGAAAAGATTCATGGCGAACCACTTTTGTATACAACCATGTGCTTGCAGTTAGCAGAACAGTCACTATGCTATCCCAAGGGGATACTTGAAGACGTGTGTGGCAATTAGAGGCTCTTGCGTACCAGCAGACTTCGCAGTCGTGGAAACCGGAGGAAGTGAAAGATCAACGATCATACTTGGTCGACCATTCCTATGCTCAGCTAAAGCTATCATCTACGCTGACAGTGCAAAGATTTGTATCAACATCTGAGGGATAAAGGAGAAGTTCAACTTCAAGAACAAGGTACATACCTCTCCTGCTCATCCACATTGGTCTTACTCATATTTGCCAGAACCAAAGATCGAGATCTTCAACAAGAATAGAAGAAAGAACCAGAATAGATACAAAAAGGCGCAGCCTACAAAGGTAATGGTAGTTAACAAGGTAAGTCTGAAAATGACCATCTACTTCCATCTCCTATGCTTCGCAAGCAAGAAGATCCAGGTACTCCTACCATCGCATGCTCTATTAATTGTTTAACTTTCTATAATACATTCTGCGATACGGGGTCCAGCATTAACTTAATGGCAAAGGTAACATATGAATTACTATTTGGAAAATTGTCGTTGCAACCAACATTTGTGCAGCTGCAGATGGCAGACCAATCATACAGGGTTTTAGAAGGAATTGTTAAAGACGTACCAGTCAAAATCATGGACCACTATGTTCTTACTGACTTTGTAGTCATGGACATGGGGAAGGAAGAAGATCCTCCAATAGTGCTAGGGAGACCATTCCTCAACACTACACACGCCATCATCTACATCCATACAGGAGAGATACATTCCAGTTCCCTACAGAAAAGGTACAAGTGTATTTCAATAGTTATAATGATTACACGAAACCCAGAAAAAGCAGGTCAGCTCGTCGTCGCCAAAGGAGGCAGTGGATTAAAGACTCAGGAGATAAGAAGGTAAGTGAAGAGGTTAAACCCTTACACCTAAACTATCCATGGAGAAAGAAGAATCAACTACTCCAGAGAAAAGTCCACCAGCTAAGCAAAAGTGGAGAAAGAAGAAGACATCTCTCAGAACATCATCAGAAGAAACGATAGAATCATCAGTGCCACCAATTGTGACAATTGATATACCATGGGAGTAAAGAGCAGAATTAGAAGTCCAATTCGGTGAACTCTAAACCCCGAATCCTCACCGAAGGTAACTCGGTAGTTATCCATATTTAAAATTCCCGCATTGCATATTTATTCCTTCCATTGCATGTTTATCTTTTAGCATCTTATATCTATATTTGAAAAAACAACAAAAATATTTGTTTTGTGAAAACCTTAAAGCCCCATGCTAATAACTCCGAGGCTTAAACACCCTCTAAGCTATTTGCTGTGGTGGCATAAAAAAATAAAATAAAAATGCATAAGTACTTTATCTTTTCTTGCATATAAAAAAATCCGAAAATATTTATCCCAGGCAACTTAAAGCAATGTGGCTAACCCCTAATGGTTAATCAAGTTCCACTAGCTTTGTTGTCTATTTGAGTTCAGCAGGAGGAGAGACATGTTAGGCGCCACCCTCGTTGCCAACTACCTCAGCTTCTACATCATCATCGATGACCACACTGCAATCTAGCTTGGGGAGTGCACCCCCGATTATCCCGATAATTATCTTTACTATCTATATTATAGTACTAATATTATTAGTTAAATATTTGGTTTGCTATAGAGTTTGTTAAGAGTCTAGTTTTATAAAAGTCTAATTGTTTAAAGAATCTTTTGTTAACAAAATAATCAAGAGAGAGTGTACACCTGTTTGCTTTGCTCAACTAAAATGAACCCCAAAATCTGCCAACATGGAGATGATGAATAGTTGCTCCGCCGTAATACTTTTCTAGTACCTAGCTTTCAAGCTTAATTTCTCTTGAGCTTCATTTGCAAAATTGCTTTGACTTGATATTTACTCTAAACCTAAAACCTATTGGTTGCAAATGCTTGCTCTAAAAGTCTAGGTAATTGACGGATATGATATAAGATAGTCCTGAGCTGCTATTTGATCTTACTCCTAGTGACACTAGATTTCTGGAGATTTATTTTGAAAATTTGAAATATACATGATAAGTTCTTGTGTGACAAAGTGTTTGAACCTCCTACCACAGCCATATATATGCTCCCTAGATTAGGAAAACCCTTTGATATATATATATATATATATAGGCTGCTTGCTTTGCATTGAGTTTGTTCAATCTTTGTGACCCTTAGAAACTTGTCATGCTGATCATGTACACTCCACCTCATCTCACTTTGCATTTCCATTTCACTCGACTCCACTCACCTATATGCTATTTCCACCTCGAAGTACGCATCCACCATATATACACCCATTATATATACACCACTATCATTTTACTCTAGCCACCAAAAATGTTCTACTCCTATCCTGCGCGAGAGTGCAACCAAAAATATTCCCTATATCCATCCACTCATTCATTTCTAGCCAATGTCTTACGTAAGCTCCATTACTTCGTCTATCTCTCAAAAGTTATTGCAAAAGAGATTTGGGTTGTAGATTAAAAAGAGAGAGAGAGAGAGAGGGAGATGAAAAATGGACAAGTGTCCTACAAAGCGAGTAGAGCTTGCCTCCCTAAGAAAGAAAAAGAATAAAGGAGAGTTAAAAAAATGGACAAGTGTCCACCGAAAAACAATGGGTACTTACATACATGCTCTCCATAAAAGAAAAAATAAAGAAAGAGAGAAATACAACCCAAGTTCAACACGTCAAGAACATAACCACATATATAGGATCTAACAACACTTAACAGAGTGCTCATCGGCATCATCACCTGGCCAAAACTCACATGCAAACTATTGATCTTCTTCGCTGTTAAAATTTACAAATCGTCCATGAGAATTAATTGATCATACATCAATAGTTAAATTGATTTCTAGAGAACATAAGAGTGCCATGTTCCTCATGGAAAAATTTGTCGATCTACATGGAGCGAACGTAAGGCACAAATCACCCAAAATGACTGTTCCTACTCCACGGATGATTATTCTATGCAACCATTCATCGTTTAATGAAGCATTTATCAAGTTTGTCGAAATGTTCCATCAGTTAGTTAGGAGTTCAACCCAAAACTTGTTAGTTTTGGGAAAAGTAAGCATGGAACATCCCTCCTTTCTAATGGAATACCATTCGATATTTTATAATGTTGGGATCTTTAATCCTTAATATCCTAGGACCAGCTACATAACAACACGTGTTTAGATGTAAATTAGTGTAACACTAAACCATTGTTAGATATCTCTTCACAACTTCCAAATCATAAGATTACTCTCCTATGCCCTTTATCTCTCAATCCAATCAATTAATGAACCCCAGTCTAGGATGTGAGCGGTGTATATATTATGTCATGATTTTCCTCAATCATTAGGACTTCATGACTAACAGTCAACCCGTTATTACTAACCCTATTAGTTACACATAAAATATTTCATATGAATTGTCAATTTCATTAATCTAGAACTACTTACCTAAGGATGTATAGCCTTTACTTAACAAAAGCTTTGGAATCGCCTAATTTCTTAGATGGCTAGTTTCATCATAAGTCAAGTATGAGAAAGGAACTTATTCTCGCGCTTGTTGTTGCATCAATTTTGTATTTGATGCAAGCCGATGCAAGTGCACTTGATGCAATAGCCATTCACAAAGTGCCATCTATGAAACATGTTATCTTCCTTCGTTGGAGGCAATATAGCAAGTAATAATTGTAGCAAGGCACTTGTTGCCCATCACATGTTTTCGCCTCACGTAATGTAAGACATTCAAGCAATAATGACCATATATCGCATCAAAACACTACTAAACCGATGCAATAAAAATCACATATTGCATCCTAGCAATCCATTGTAACAGTACTTGTGAATTGTATCCATACTCGAAACTAATGCAATACCACCTACATATTGCATCAAAAATCAAAGCTAATGCAACAAAAGTTGTCTGATGCAATAATTTCTACCTATTGCATATTTGGTACAAAATTGGTGCCATATGCCATGTCTATTGCGCCGTCGCCGCAAGCTGCGCGAGTTCCACCCCAGCCACCACTACTACATTAAAAGACTTTTGTGGCTTTTTTTTCTCGATTTTCGGGGTAGTTCTTGAAACTGCCACCGAGCAAAGGTCACGGTTATTCGATGATTAACCATGGCAGTTTCCAAAACCACCATGGTTAATCCAAAAAAGAAAAATCCAAACCCTAACCCTAATGGGTCGGATATGGGCCACTACGGACGGATCCGCCCCCCACCGCCAGATCCGGCCGCCGCCATCGCCCCGTGCTCGATACTTACAACGGCCGCCATCCCGTGCCGGATCGGGCCGTCGCCCCGCCCGGATCTAGGCGGCGACCGCCGCCCCATGCTGCCGCTTCTTTGCCGATCCGCTGGGCGCCGCCACACCGCCCCGCGCACCATGGTCGGGGAGGGAGGAAGGAGCCCGCCACAGGGAGTGAGGGGGCTGGCGGAGTGAGAGGGGGGAGGGAGGGAGGAGCCCGCCATGTCGAGTGAGGGGCCGGTGAAGTGAGAGGAGGGGAGGATGGGGCGATCGGAGTGGGAGAAGGGAGGGATGTAGAAGGGGCTGGGGCGGATGTGGTGTGAATGGGTTAGGCTTAAGGTTAGGATCGGTGAGGGGAGGAATCGTTTTATATGTAGAGCTCTGTTCCGGGCTGAGTGGGCTTTTATGAATTAAAATGGGCTGGCCTCTTTAACTGTGACGGGCCATTTTATAAAAACCACTACGGTTAATGGGCCATTTTCTGTGCTGGGCCTTTTTATAAAAACCACTATGGTTATTCGATTTATCGTGTCGGTTTTTATAACCATCATGGTTAATAAAATGGAAGTGTCTTGTAAAAAATTTATTGTCGTGGTGCACAATGACATGTGCGGGCAGAGCGCGTCATGAGTAGCCTCCGGTCGAGGGGCAGTGAGTGGCGCGTGGGAGGGGCGGCCGCGGCGAGCACTAGATGAGTTTGTAGGTGGGCGGGCCGGAGGCACGACTTCTGAGGTAGGCGAGGGCCCCAGCGCGGAGGGAGCAGAGGTGGTTGCGCCGCTGCCGGTATCGGCAGACAGACAGGTGCGCGAGGCTTGGATGAGCATGTGCGAGGGGAGTCGGAATCATGGGAATTACTCTTTTTTTTTGGGCGAGCGTGCGGGGCCGAGTCTTGGGTGTTATTTCTTTCTTTTTATTCTTTTTGCAAAGTCGGCGTCGAGCTAAAGAGACGCCCGTATCTGACAATTACCCAAAAACATGTATATGCTGATGGAAATTAATGATGAAGTCTTGAGATGGATCAGAAAAATGTATAATGAAAATGCCAGAAGAATAATCCACTATTTTGAAACAAAACAGGAGACAACAGTCATAAACTGTTCGCCGAGAGTCTGATATTTGGCACTGGGCAAATATTTGTGCTCTCGGCAATTAAGCCATTTTCCGGTAGTGTTTTGCTCATGGGCGCACAAGTAAAAAAAAAAAACTTTTTGAACTCGCTGCTAGCCACAAAACAGGGTCACATAGATTAATGTCCTAAATGATTCGGCCACATAGAATCCTTCCTTTCCAGCTGCAGCGGCCACCCTTCTCATTCCGTTTTCAGCATAGCACGCGCTCCTCGCCGTCGCACAGTGGCAAAAGCAGCCAGCTTCCGCAGCGGCGTCCTCCGCCGAAAATCTCCTCTCGTTCCCCATCCTTCTCCTGCCGCACTGAGTCTCTCCATTCCAAACCCAAGCCGCCGAGATCCATCACTATGATTCGCATCCCGAAGCAATCGCGACCAAGCTGCGCCACCGGCGCCGTCGCGGGATCGTCCACCGGCACTGGCATCGAGTAAGAGCCTAGGTCTTGAGTCGTTGTCTTCGTTCTCCTGTTGCCCTCTCCCTCTCTTTCTGGATCTGACGCCTTTCTATTGTTGCACGTCGCCGGCGTCCTCAGCTCGGGCTCGGAGGTGCGAGACTGGGCGCAGCTCCTCCCGGACCTCGTCAGGAAGATCGGCGACGACCTCCTGCGCGACGACGCGGCGGAGTACATCCGTCTGAGGGCCGTGTGCCAGCCCTGGCGGCGCGCCACCGACGACCCGAGCGCTCTGGAGCCTCGGTTCTTCCCGAGGAACTGGCTGATGCTCCACGACCCAGAGCAGAAGCTCCGAAGTGACGGCGAGCCGGAGCGCTTCGTCAATGTCCGCACCGCCGCCTTCCTGCGGATCCGCCTTCCGACGCCAGAGGACCCACCATGGAAGCACCGAGGGCCTGCTAGTCCTCCGCGACGCTGATGTCACACACACGGTATGCCTTCTGAACCCGCTCACCATGGCGTTCACCGACCTCCCGTCCATCGACCATGTGATGAGTTCCGGTCGGTTCGTCGTGACACCCGACATCAAAGCCGCTGGTGTCCTCGTTGAAGTCGACGAGCAAGGTCGGGCATCTGAGCCCAGCGTGGTGCTGAGCCTGACCTTACGGACGCGCACCGTCCTTGTCTACGCAAGACCTAGGGACTTTGTCCGGCGCTGCTGGTTTGGGGCATGTAAGTAGCTCCGGAATATTCTGTTAATTCACTGTTAACATAAAATTATATTGCTCTCAGTTCTGTTTTGATTTCTCAGGTACTTGCTCACAATCTCTTATGCAAAATCACACATGTAAGTAGCTCCGGAATATTCTGATAATGATTGGCGATCAGATCTATTTTGCTGGGACAATGGCCTGCCCTATTTTGCTGGGAGCTGAATTACATTAAATTAATTTTCCCACCTCAGAATCATGCTTCTTTTGGTTCAGTCCTAAATATATACAGAATCATGCTTCTTTTAAAAGAAAATTCTCATTTCTTGTGCTGTGCCGGTTTGGGGCAGCAAGAATTTCATTTCCATCTTGGCAACTTACGAAGGCTATACTTCCTTATTTTTTAGAAAAGGAAATATATTGATATCCAATCTCTGCATCGACTGATACATATAACTATTCCTTATTACACAACACTTCGAATTCACACAAACTCGAACCTAAGGCACAAACACCAAAGTTTATCGCCCAAGGCTTCACTTGTAATAAATTATGATCTCCCAAATAATCATGAGCTTTATATCCACTGCATTGGTTGCTCTGTTTGTAGGCCCAAGGTGAAGTTTTTAATTTCTGCTACTATGGCTTCAGTTTATTCCAGTGGACAAATTTGTTGTTGCTTATTTGCTTATAAAAGGGCCAAATCAACAAATGTATATGAGTGACATATAATAATATATTAATTTTGAAGGAAGCTTGAAAATGCTAATTTGGCTCGTTCTGCACCCTAATTTTAAATAAATTTTATCAAAATGAATAAAATGTCGAGCTAGTTAAAAAGAACTCTTTTACAATAACATAATATAATCAATTGACTTTTTAAGGTAGTTTTGAATAATTCCGAGTACTTTAGTTTTTCAAAATAATTATTTCGAGATATACAGTGAGATGCGCGCGCTCCTCACCAATTTTTTCCCACGCTCCTCTGTCCCCGCCAAATTTTTTCCTGAGAAGCGCACTTTGACTTGAGACCGCTCGGCAAGCCAAGAGCTGCGATGGTGCGACCGTGCGGGCGCTCAGCAGATGGGCACCGTGGAAAGTTCTGCAACAAACCACCTGCATCTTCTCTCTCAATCCACGCGGAAGTTTCTCACGGGCTTCTTCTCCGCTGTATTGGAAGTCCGCGGCACGGGTGTCCATCGCCGCCGTTACCACCTGGCCCCGACATCCAACACTGACAGCAGCATCCCCACCGGCCAGCGCGTGGCCTGCAACTGAAGACACATCACGCGGCGGCGGCGGCGGCGGCGGAGGTTGGCTGCCCGACACGCAGATCCACTCCTGTGCGTCCGCCCGTGGCCGGCAACTGACGGCGCATCACGCGGCGGCGGCGGCGGCGGCGGCGGCGGCGGCCGCGGCGGTGGAGGTTGGCTGGCCGACACGCAGATCCACTCCAATGCCTTGTCCACGGCTCATCTCTGTCTCTGATCCTGGTGTCCGCCTTGTCTTCCTCCTCTTGTCGTCCAATAGTCCCAGGACCCCAAGGTGAGGCCATGGCTTCTCGCTTCTTTAATAAATCAACTCGACTAATGCCATTATGCACCTTGGTTTTTGTTGTGATAGTTCTCTTCTAAAGAGGCTCGCTTCATTGGGATTTAAGCGGATTAAACCTTAGCGATTTGCACTCCTATTTATGTATAAAATAATAATAATAGGGGATTTGACTGTTTCTTACATGATGGAACCGATTCTACTAAATCCCTATAATGTTTTCTCTACCAAATTAGTCACCAAATAAATGCAATCTGTCTACGCCTTTTCCATTCATGGTTTGATTGTGCTCACTTCTCAAATGTGTTTTTTTTTCTTACAGATGTTGTGCCATTATAAATGCAATATGTCTCTGCTAATTCTTGGAGATTAGTAATTTCATTTCACTAGTTGAATTCAGTATATGTTGCACATTAAGACATTAATAATGTGGGGATATCCTTAAAAGCAGTTAAATTGTCATCAAGCCTTGAGTTTGTTTAATTTGCCTTTATCATATTAGTAATTATGTTGATGCGGGCATTAGCTAATCCTGCACATATGAAT
Organism: Hyparrhenia diplandra; assembly: GCA_015847255.1. Classification (NCBI taxonomy): domain Eukaryota; kingdom Viridiplantae; phylum Streptophyta; class Magnoliopsida; order Poales; family Poaceae; genus Hyparrhenia; species Hyparrhenia diplandra. The sequence continues at coordinate 35,228 of JADLZK010006644.1, forward strand.
TTACTAATATGCTTGCCTTTTGCAGTGAACACCATATGGAATTTTCTTTTACTAAATGCATTTTTTTTATTCCTAGTGCGGTGAACAATTAATCCCATATGTTTTGAGACCTGTTTTATTATTTCTAAAAACACTAGTGCATATGATCAGTAAGCCTTTTCTTTGTTGTACCAGTACTGTCCAAATTGATCTCTTTGTGTTTGTTTGTATGATACACCATCAACAAGCATGTCCACCCATTGACAGGAACATACTTGTTATATCATGTAGAGATTAGTGGTGAATGAAATTTAATTTTCATAGCATCTTTCAGAGATGAATTTTTCAAAGCAGCTTTCAGATTTGAATCTAGTGTTGAATACATTTAATGTGACTTGCACTAAGCTCTTGATGCAGCCTACAACATAACTGTTACTCCACAGTTTAGTCCAATTACATAAAAGGTAGGCCTTTTCATTTTCTTTGTTTAGGTTGATTAGTTTCTACCATTGGTTTTCATTTATACAGTTCAATTGGTGGCCCATACTATTTTTCAGCTAATATGATATTTTTATATATATATATATATATGCAATAATTGGTATAAAATTTTATATTTCAATTTTTTTGACCCAATATTCCAATTTAAGTTTAACTCATGCATAATGTCAATGATTCTTTTCAGGAGCAAGCTAGAGTTTGAGTGGAGCACACAAGTGATGGGATGATCAATGTGAAGCAAATCTTTGCTGTAGTATAGTAGACATACACGTTAGATTTTGATGCGCACAAATTTGTGTGTCAGATAACTTATAGTGTGTTTAAGTAGAGTTTGACATTGGACTGTATCACTAACGATGTGTATAAGAAAATCATATCTTGGTTTAATGGATTGATCTAATATGATTTATTGATCTTGTATGGTTGTTACTTAAAAAGCAACAAAACATTAATCATTGCAATAGAGGCTTTGTAACAACAAAATAATTTTTGTGGCAATAACGGTTCACCAACTATGGCAACCAAAGAGTGGGTGGCAATAGAGGATTTCACCTATTGCCATGCTTTTTATGCGTGGCAATATAGTCTATTGCAACACCTATTTCGATTTGCATATTGTAACACAGCCAACTATGTGGCAATTGGTCATATTCATTGTAACACCAAACGAAAATGTTACTATAGCTCAAAAAAAGTGTTACAAACTATATAATCTAGCATAATTTAAAAGTGTTACTAGAACTAAAAAAAGTGTTACATCAGACAATCATTGTAACACTTAGAAGTGTTCCAATAGATAAATAAATCTGTTACAAACTATGTGTTCTCCCATAATGTGAAGTGTTACTAGAGCAAAAAAAAAAAAAAGTGTTACAACAAAAATCATTGTAACACTAAATAAGTGTTCCTGTAGACAAATAAATTGTGTTACAATAAACTAGTCTATAGTAACATAGCCAATTGGAACACAAACACAAATGTGTTACTAAGAGAACTAGTAACAGTTTTTCTAACCTATAGTAACACAAGTTGGTGTTACTAAGTAGTGTAAGCCATGAATCCCATGAACACTAGCTATTGTTCATCTGCATATGGGAGCAACAGAGCAACTAATAGATCTTCATTCTCTTTTTTCGTTGAATAGGATGGCATGTCAACCAGCTGCGAGTGGTGCTAGTAGGCCTGCAACCGTGCAAATATGGGGTCAGACTGTTTCTCAGCTAAGCAGCTGCTGCTCTAGATCGTCTATCTAGTGATTCTGCAGCAAGCAAAACTTAATTTGGTTGCTCTATCCATGTACGTTAAACCTATCACGGTCCAAAAAATAACTTTTTTATCTGTCAGATAATAGCCAACTTTGTTATTGTCTGACTTCAACGCTTAAGCATAGTGTGACGTTCAGACAACCTTCTTTTCTTTTGGGGTTACAACTTATGTGACTTCTGCTTAATGTGACTTTTGTACTATCAGAAATCATGTAGTTATAACTTATTAGTTCATGTATTGTTAGAAATCTTCTAGGTATAGTTACAACTTATGTAGAAAAGTTGTATTTGGAGTTTGTAGAGAATTTGACCGCTGAAATGGATGAAATATGTGTAGCCCATGATTATGGTAGAGATTTTTTTGTAAATTGTAATCAGTGACACATTTTGGCTGGATGCATCACTGATAACGCTTACCAATGATGTGCATTGGCTGGGCTTGTTACTGATAACGCTTATCAGTGACGCATATTGGCTGGATGCGTCACTGATAACGCTTTTTATTAGTGATGCGGTTTGGCTGGGCGCGTCACTGATAACACGCTTATGAGGGGCGCACTGTTATTATACTATCAACGATGCAAATTAGTGATGCGAAAATACGGCGTCACTAATAGCCATTAACATGTGTCACTAATAAGGATTTCTAGCATAGTGTGAACAATGTGTGCATAGTTGCAGCAATCCTGGGTGCACCGCGACCTGGGAACTGAGACAGAGCGAAAAGCAGGGAACTGCAAGGGCTTGGCGTTGTCACTACCTAAACGACTATGGACAGGGTGCCTGGTCAAGCGTGGACCGAACACAAATTCAAACTCCGGGGCTACGAGTACAACGTGCCGACTTGGGACAAGAGCATGAGCGGCAGGTGCGAACTTAACTTGATCCAGACTTGACGAGGCGCTGTCGTTTTCCTAGCACGTGCGCCGCCTCCACGCCATTAAGCACGGGACGACGAGCGTGAGGTTGGAAAGGCAGAGGGTGGGGCGGGGAAGCCACGAGGCAGGCAACAGGGTTGAAGGCAGGCTACAGAGTGGGGAAAGCAGGTGGATGCACGGTGAGGGAACAAAATAATGGTTCATTGGAGAATGTGTGTAACCATTGGCAATGGTGGGTAATTGTCACTGAACACCATGCCTATATTCATTCCAGACAGTTTTGGAGCTGGAAAAGTGGTGATCCACCCTAAATGAACTAAGAGCACCACCAACTCCTATAGTTGGTCAGCTCTAGAGAGATGGGGTGTTTGGCTGGTTTTTTCAAGCTAGCTAGCTCCAGTCTAGAGTTGAGCTCTCAAGCCATGCCAAACACCCCATAGTTAAACTTCTTGGTGAAGACTTTATGTTGGCTGGGCATGCGTCGCTCGGCATGGCCTGCTGCATCCAGACGCTACCGTGGATTCCAGATGAGTTGGGCAGTAGACGCTACCGTGCATGGTGTGTGCCAGGCTGGGTCGATGATGCCCGTGTTCAAGCTCGTGTTGGAGTCCATATGAGACCGAGTCGATTGCGTAGTCATACCTAGAGCGAGGCAGTTTAGGCGAGTGCGTGCTCTACCTGGTCTCGTGCAAGTGTGCATGCATTCTATTTTTATTAGTTTGTTAGCTAAGTCACAGACTCATCAAGGTGGTGGCCAAATCTTTAGGAGGTACGGTGTGCGTAGGTGTCTGGGTGTCTCCGTTGTACTGTGTAATTCTTAAAAAAAGTCTTTAGGAGCTAGCAACTAGTGTGTTGAACGTATGCAATTGCATTTGAGAGGTCTGAGCAGTTCATGCGGACCGTGCGCTTCTGTCGTGCACGAAGAATTTGTGGCTCTCCTGCATGAGCTAAGGCCGTGGTGGGCTATATTGGCCAATGTAATGTGTCAGCTGAGTCATCTCGAGTTGTGTTTTTATCAATAACTAGTATATTGTTCGTGCTAACGCTACAGTAATATTTAGACAACACAAATAAAACAACCAAATTGTGTAGATGATTTGGTGATTTTTTCAAAAAAAAAAATATCATCAACCATATCATATAATATAATATTACAAAGGAATCAATGTTATTTCCAAAGAAATTATGGCATTCCTTCCTTTTCAAAATTGGTGAAAGGTTATTCTTTTGCATGAACAATGGCTAGAAAAGAAAAAATACAATATAGGTTACATGAATGGCAACATCTACATATCTGCCTTTGGACTTTTAGTAGACACCACAACCTGTGTGAAGACAAAGAATATGCAAAGTTACTAACAAAATGTAGAGGCATTTTCAGCATACATAGCAACTATAATAATTTCTGAAATAATAGGTAGATTTTGGAAAGTAATGCAGATTCATCACCTGAGCCATATCATAGAAGAACATTCCATACCCTCTCTCGTAATAAGGAAACCCTAATAAAACCCGACACCAAATTGACCAATAAGTCCATTATCTCGCACCAAGATCTTTCTTCTCCTGGACAAAACAGAGAAACCAAATTATTATCAACAAAGAAAACAATGGGCATTGTTGAACAAAAAAAAAATGTAGCTAAATGGCAAAAAAAAAAGCACACCTTGAGCATTCAAAAATTTTGAGGTGCCACTTTGCGTAATGGTTCCAAGACGATCGGTAGCGGCCCCGACGGCCAGCACGGGCGGATTGCGCAAGCACACAGGAGCGCTGCGGTGGCGTGGCGCGAGGCCGCGAGGTGACCGGTGCGACACAACCGCGCAAAGGAGACGGTGAGGACAGCGTACTCACGTTTTTCCTTTTCTTCTCTACACTCGGTTGGTTCGGTTCAAAAGAAGATCGTGTCACAAGCATTGGCGGAGCGATGGCGATCCCGTTCGGGCCGATGGCGGTGTTGGTGATTTGCGATGAGAAAGATTTTGTGGTTGGGAATCGACCAAGTCGGGGTGAGAATTGAGGAGTGAAAAAAAATGAATAGTAGATGCGAGCAATTGCATGCGAGCCATGCGGCGGGATGTCGCGTGTGGGTGTGGCGTGTAGGCGGGAGGGGTGACGAAGAGGCCAGACGCCTAACAACGCACGTGTGTGGGTGAGCTCGTAGCGTTAGGAAAACATACATATTCGACTTATCAAGGCGCCGGGGCGGCGCGATGGCGAACCCGGCCGGGCGATGGCGGCATCCCGGCCGCGGCGATTGCGGCGGCCCTAAGGGCGATCCCGTGGTGGGGTGGCGTTGGCCACCGGGCGTTGGCGATGGCGAGGTTCCTTCGATCCCGATGGCGATGAGCGGCGTTGGCGGTTCCCTAGCGCAAATCACGCCGTGGGTTGTTTTTTTTTTATATATATTTTCACGGTGAGGATGACGGGCTTTGAGCGATGGTTGCCTCGACGCGTAAGAATGTGTGGCGTGAGGGTGTAAGACACCGCATCAAACTTTTGATCTTAGCCCTTCGTCCTTTAATCCGTTGGTTGGTGAGCCTTGATCTCAAAATAGCTAAAAGCGAGACATTATAGTAGAGATAGCTAACATGTAGGCGTTCATCTCTCCCCGAAATTTGCTTGTTTTATGTTCCTTGTGATTCGTCAATCCTCGTTCCAATAGGGCGCAGCGACCATGTCGAGACCCACGGTTGTCGCTGTTTCTCGCATGCTAAAAGCATCGAAAATTGACAACGAAACGAACTAAAAGCATTGTAACACTTTTCGTTTATTTGTGGTAAATTGTCACAAACCGCAAGGGATTCTCCGCAGTCGGTGACACGTCGGGCGGCCGGGACGGCGCCGCAGCGTCGGTAGGGTGGTGGTGGCGCTGTAGCCCTAGAGGCGGTAGCGTCGGCGAGGAAGAGGGCGGCGTGTGCGCGGTAGGGGGCAAGAGGCGGCAGGGCATTGAAGGCGGTGGAGTCGGTACCCAGCCGCGTGTTAGTGTAGATGACGTGAGGGCTGGTGATGAACGGCGAGGTAGGAGGGGATGATGATGATGTAGCAGCTCCGACTCCGGGCGGCGACGAGGGCACGACATGGCAGAGGCGTGCGGCGGCGAGGGCGGCGGCGCACATGCGTGAGGTGAAGGAGAGAGCCTAGGGCTGGAGAGCTGAAGTTGTTGGGTGTTACCCCTTTAATTTTCTTCTTGATCCAACCGATTACATCTCCCTTGTATTTATAGTCCTGGGAAGACTTGCATAAGAAGTAGATCTCCTTTATTTCCTAATCTATTCCTATCTTATCCCTAAATAATATTACTTAATGAGGAAGCAAACGACGCGATGACGGCGGGTGGCGGCGGGCGGCGGCTAGGGGTGGCGCTGCGTGGCCTCCCCCTTCCGGGCTGCTGGGCCGGACTTTTTAGGGTTGTGACAAGCCCTTTTGGGCCCCTCTTGACGGCACATGACATCTCCCCACCATTCGACGAGGCGGCGCGTCCACGCGTCGCCCAATCCACCCACTAGGGGCGAAGGCGATGCTGACTGGGAAGACACGTTGTTTGGGCCATAGTGTTGCTGGAGTTTGCCCATCTTCACGTTGAAGTTGACGAAGGTGGCGTCGTCATTGAAGTTGATGTCGAAACTTCCAGGTTGCCGAAGTAGATGCTCAACTTGTAGCTGAATGGATGGCACGCGGATGTCCCGTTGTCGCGGTGTGGATGCCAATCATGTCTTGCAACGCCTAGTCCGGTGCTCTTGCCTAGAGTTTGTTGGTGCCGGGCGATGCCATGAAGCTTGTCGTTGGTCGATGTTGCCAGTTGAAGAAAGGATGAGAGCCTCGGGGTAGTGACAAAGTCGACACGGTAGGGGTTTGATGTGGGTGGGATGTACCTCATGTCGCCGCCGATGAAGCTCACAAGTTGAAGCTTGCTGAAGACCTCATAGTAGGCGGGGGCGTCGAAGAGACAAGCGAATCGAATCGCGTCGCCCATTGTGCAGGGGCGCCCCCACCGTAGTGTGTCCTGCTGCGTGGCATGAATCTCGTTGGTGAACTCGGAGGTGCTGATGTAGTCGTGCGTGGCTTGTCCCATGTCAAGAGCGTAGATGAAGTTGATCATGTTGTCACCCTGTCGAGGTTGCCCGCGGTTGCTAGTAGTGTTGTCATAGCTTGTCGACTTGAGGTGGCAAGGAAGACATCGTGTGTAGGCATTCGTCCTCAAGTGGCACCTTGTTTGGCATGCAGATGAACCAAAGAAGTACCGTTGTGATCGGGTGGATAGCGGCATACCTCGTGTCTCCGCTAGAGCTGATGTTCCATTGTCGTGGTGCTGATGGGGGGTGCGTCGGAGCCTGGCGCCGGTGTCATCGGGGAGCCCGATTCTTGGGAGTGAGGGTGCCCACAATGCACTTGCGAGTTTTGAAGCGGGGAACATATACGCAACTTGCCTCGATTGTGTTCTCGCCATTGTGGATGTCGGCATGTCCAGCAGGTTTGGTGGATTGATCTTGTCGTTGAAGTTCGGTGAGTGAACGACCGTCTCGTCGGTGGCGCTGGTGGGCGTCGGTGTTCTCATCTATAGCGGCACCCATGGGGGGGACGTCATGGTTGTCAACGTTGATGGTGACGTCGAGGATGTTGGAGTTGATGTCGTCGTTGCTGGCGTTCCTCTTGGCAGAATCATTGGTGATGGTGAAGTAGGTCGGAGCGACATTGTTGCTGTGCATGGCGTTGGCGATGTCCGTCAAAGCGTCGAGGCTAAGGTTGGCGATGTCAGGGGGGAATGTCGGGCGACATCATTGTATTGCCCATGTTGATGAAGACGTTGCCTATGTCGTTGATGCTTAGGACGTTATGGTTGGCGATGTCGTGGTCGTTATTGATGTTGTTGGGGCACCCTTGTAGACGTTGTCGATGTTGAGGACGTCGGGGTTGGAGTTGGTGACGTCGGCCGACGTTGAGCGACGCGTCGTTGGGTTGCTGCTGATGGTAGCCATATGGATGCTCCTGGTTGTCCCGGTGTCAAGGAAGACGTTCTCGGTAATGGGGAAACTTATATGTGCCATTGATGGAGCCTCGTGGACGTTGGCCTAGTTGAGTAGGATTTTCGTCGGCGGTGGTGGACGTCGGTGGTGGCCTCCCATTCTGATCGATCTGATCTGGACCACAATAGTAGGGGCATCCTTGGGGTAGACACGTTCGCGTTGCGTGAAGCGTCGGTGATCATGCGAGGGGGACGACGTCGGTGGCGCCCGTGGGAGCACCGTTGTCGTCGGTGGCGCCCATGCCGGGGCGGCGTCGAGGATGTCGTCGAGCTCACCGGTGGCGTTCATGCGCGGAGAGGTTGCCTAACAAGATTCAGTGATTTATCGGAAGCAATTTGGAGCCGCATTTCTATATGTGATGTAGTTGGAGATCGGAGCTTTGTCGGCGGCGTTCTGCAGTTCAAGCGTGTAGATGGCCTCCTTGATCATCTCGGGGTAAGGCGGCAGCGGGACGACCATCGAGATCTTGATGGTGGCAGTCAGAACAAACCCCACGGTTCGGCGGTCGGTGACACATGGCGACGAGTCGGACAACGGCCTTGGCGTCGGTGGGGTGGCGGTGGCGCCAGAGCCCTAGGGAGCGAAGCGCGCTGGGAAGAGAGCGGCGTGTGCGGGGTAGGGGTAGGGGAGGCGGCGGCGGCGTTGAAGGCAGTGGAGACGGTACTCGGCGGCGTGTTAGCATAGATGGCGAGGTTGGTGATGAACGGCGAGGTAGGAGGCGTCCGATGATGTATAGCAGCCGGGCGCGACCGGGCACGGGCGGCGACGCGGCGTGCACGTGGGTTTGGCGGCGGCGCGCCGCCTTTGGGGCGGCGCGACGGGCGCGCGTGGCGGCGCGGCGGCGGCGAGGGCGGCGCGCACGTGCGTGAGGTGCGGGAGAGCCTAGGGCTGGAGAGGCGCCGCCGTTGGGTGTTACCCCTTTAATTTGCTTCTTGATCCAAGCGATTAGATCTCTCTTGTATTTATAGTCCTAGGAAGACTTGCATAAGAAGTAGATCTCCTTTATTTCCTAATCTATTCCTATCTTATCCCTAAATAATATTACTTAATGAGGAAGCAAACGACGCGATGACGGCCGGGTGGCGGCGGGCGACATGCCGAGGGTGGCGCGCGCTTGCCAGCCCCCTTTGGGGCTCTTGGGCCGACCTTTTAGGGTTGTGACAAGCCCCTTTTGGGCCCCCTCTTGATGGCACATGACATAAATATTAGGGATCCAACCATGGGGTAACTAGGCTCAAAAAAATCGTCTCGTAATGTACATCTAAACTGTGCAATTAGTTATTTTGTTTACCTACATTTTGACATGCATGTTTCGGTGCGTTTAATGCTTCGATGTGTTAAAATTTTGGAGAAAAGTTGGCTAACTAAAAACACCCATAGCTTGCCTTTCGCTGTCTCGCATTGACAAGCGGTGGTTTGCTTCGATCGCTTTGATTACGGCTTGCTATGACCAGGCCCGCTGCCCACGACGATGCAGCCGAAAAAGGAATATAATATATAGTTACACTCAGCTAAAAGCCATAATGGAGATTTTCGCACTACTAGAGGCCGGTCCTCTCCCGAGCGCCACAAACGCTCAGTAAAGAGCTAATAGCGCTCGCTAGAGGTTCTACCGAGGGACGCGCTCGATACAAGCCCCTCGGTGAAAATTTACACGGGAAAGAGGCACTACTACAGATTCGTTCATCACTACGCGCCGGCATCACTTGCCGAATTTAATCCACCGGCGGTGTGTTGAAGCTTGCCGGCCAGTGATGAACCGTTCAGCGCCAGGAAACTCGTAAACTCCATGGATTCGACAAATTCGGCAGGTGAAGACTCGGATCATCACCAGGTTGAATCATTCCCGGTAGTGGTCTTGATGGACCTGAGATCACTTTCGCGGGTTTGAATTAGAAAAAGCGATTTCAAGATTGACACAACCGGGTTGAATTAGAACCGATAGCGATTTGGGAGGGAAAGCAAATTAAAGGAACCGATAGCTCGCGGGGTTGAATGAAGAAGGAACAAAGAAAAACAAACGATAGAAACAGAGAACGGAGATGAATTAAAAACGACTTGAGAGTCATTATATATTACTAGATAATATATTTACAAAACGAAAAATAAAAAGAGCGGCGGCGGCATCGCTCGCCGCCGCGCCCGCAGCCGCCGGCCGCCATCGCCTCCGCCGCCGGCCGCCCAGGCCCGTCGTTGCTGCCGCCGCCCGCCCCGGCCGCCGGCCGCGTTCCGGCCGGCTGCTGCGAGCCCGCCCTACCTGGCCGGTATCCCCTAGCGAGGATGCCCGGCCATGGCCTCGACCTTGAAGGCGTAGAAGTTCGCCTTCTCCACCATCGGCCCCCACCGCTGGCGTCGGGCCGACTTCTTCGGCCGAGGCCGGTGAGCTTCCTGAGGGCGTCGTGGGCGCCACGGTGAAGACAAGCCCCTCGTTGGTGAGGCGCCCCGGCCATCTCATCGATGAAGAAGAAGCTAGCTGCCTGGGGTTTATGAAAGAGAGAGGCTAATTAGCGATGGAGATGGTACCAAATCGAGCGTTCTTATATAGTAGCAAGCCATGGAATGCATGCAGTCCATAGTCATTCCCAAGACGCGGCGCCATGAAATGCGATCAACAGCGCACGATCGCTCATCCAATGGCGTCGCGATCGGCCCGTCTCCCCACGAAAGGTCGGCCGGCCACGCGTTTGCCTTGGCGTTTCCAATGGCCGCTTCTCGGCCGCACGGCGTTTCCCAACACCCAATCCCGAAATTCCCGGTTCGATCCCCAACAAGCCGATTTTTGACCATTTTTTCAAGAACGATGATCGAGTTTAGCATTGTTATTTTCAAACAAGGAATGCATGCTTCACATTGTTTACCATTGCTACAAGATCAACCACACGTACCTTCGATGCCGACGGGTGAGGGAGCAAGAGGGAGGGAGGGAGGCGAGAGACTTCTCCGGGCCGGAGCACGAAAATGACACACTCAACAAGTCGTAGCACGCCCACAACACCTAGGGCTATTTATAGAATCAAACTTTGTACCGCCCCAACGGATAGCCATCCTTATGTTTTTCTTTTTTTACCACAATATCAGCGCATCCACGTTCACTTAGCGTGTTCACGGTGGGCATGCTGCTGCATGCATGCCGCTCGCTTGGAGAACCGCGTTGCCGGTAGCATTTGCCGGTTAGAAAACCGGCCGTGTCTCCGAATCGATGAGAAAAGCCTGTGGCACCACCGCGGCGTCGACGGGTTAAATCAATGTCGGGTTAAAACACCGCCGGTGTAGTTTCACACCCGGCGGTGATGTGTAGATCATTGCCGGTGTAGATCTTTACCGCCGATGGTATTCGACATCACCGCCGGTGAAAACTTAGACCCGCGGTGATTTCGAAAAAATTCAACGGCCGCGACAGTTCTCAACTCATCGGCTGACCATCGCACCAATCTTTGGCGACCGCCGCCACGCCCTCCGTACAACGGCCGCCGACTCAACCACGCCATCTCGCCGATTTAAAGCGGCAAGGGGACCACCGTGTTTTGCACCCGATTTCTCCTCTCGTTCTTGCATTCTTGGTTCGTCAAAGTAGTTCCTAACCCTCTCCTCAAAATACGAGAGGGCTTAGTTTTGAATTTTAGTGTCATGGGTTTTGGATCTAGGAAATCTTTTTCTCCTTATTTTCCTTGTTCTTCGTCCCTCGATCTTCTTTGCTAGCGTATTTCCAGTTCCACATACATATGGCCTTTCTTTAGAAGAAAGCCCTCCAAATACTGAGATATGCCTAGTTCAAGAAAATGGTTTACAGAAAAGGTGCTAGAAGAGTCTTATCGATGAAGGAGAGACAGGGGCTTGCGCCTTACGTGGGTGCCATGATTCAAGATCGAACTACGGACTCATATTAGGAGTCCGGGGAGTCCTTGTGCTTTGGGGTGCTAGTGTTCAGCCAATATCCCAGGCACATGGGCATATAGTATCTGAATCATATGGTGCATCCATGGAAAAACAACCCTCATTGGACCTAGTTACTGTGATTTCATCCTCGGTCCAATGGTCAAGTTTGGGCTGACGATGAAGCTCCCGGTGAATCTTATCCTCCAACCTCCTCAATGAGTGCACGTAGCAGCCTCGCCACTTCTTCGATCCGAGGAGATGCTACAAGAGACTTACTGAGGTGGTTAAATTTTAATGTGTTTGTACACTTTGATTGTAGCATTGACCTATCTGTGAATTGGTCTTTGTTACCATATATTTAGTTCTATGTAAGGTCTTTGCTATGGAAATATATGTAATGTAAGGTCTTTGTTATGGAAATATATGCAATCAAATTTCTTATCTCATGTTGTATTCGTTTTGATATGAATCTTGATTGTCTCTTCGATACCTTTGAGTTCCCATTTTTTACCCTTCATCGAACATAATAAAGACGGTTGCAATAAAGACGGTTCGTCAATGAAATATCTTTGCATATTGTGAGGAAAATTCAAATGATATATATATATCCAAATCTAATGTGAATGAAATAAAGTTATGTATGTAACAAAAACAAAGAACGAGATAATGAATTTTATTCACATCCATATCCCCTTAAGAACAGATAAGCAAAACCCCAAATTTTGCGTGAAGCATCTACTCGTACATATGCAAAGAAGATCGCAACAATGCATGCATGCAAGCGAGTGAAGTGACAACATCGTGGAATTCACTGCCGGATACATACAAACAACGGTAGTGATATTGTATTCACGCCGGCTCCATTCAAATAACCGGTAGTCATGTTGTTATCACTACCGGGTATATCTTAATACCCGCAAGCATTTGATGTACCGCGACCGATCAATCGCTATAAATCAATGCGCCCGCCGCATCCACACACATACCCAAGCACGCACCCACGAGCTCCGTTAAGCTCGCACGAAATCCACTCAGCTCTTTCACTCTCTCTCTCTCTCTTTCTAGGAGATTTGTTCATGGCTCGAGGATATTACATTGGTAAGGATATTTTTTTTGTCTAGAATTCTATATAATATGCATATAAACAATACATATATATATACTATATATATTTATGAGCTTTGTCCTTTTTTTTTTCCTTTTTATCGCTTTCGGTGGTGGCGGTCCTCCGCCTTTTGCCGCCACCACAAGAACCAGGTTTCCACGCTGGCGATGAGCCATTCGCCCCCGGTGTGGACTCAAGATGGCAACGGTATATACCCGGCGGGTAGTGCCCACCCATACCCGCACCCGCTAGGACTAAGTTTATCCGTCGGGTTACCCGTATCTGCGTGCGGGTAGGAAAAATCGTTCCATACCGCACCTATGCGTATAAATTGTACAGCGACGGGTAACCGTACCCGAGAAGAACCGAGTATGACATATGAAATGTTTTAAAAATTCAAATTTTAGTAAATATTAGGTCAATACATGTGCACAAAAGTAAGTCTAACATCAATTAGCAAATATACTAGTGTTACATATGTAGATTTTTTAGTTGAGTTGGCTCAAATACTAGTGTTATATGGACCAAATTAACTAGAATTGCTAGTGATATATCTTGGTATTTATTACCCATGGGAGACGGGTATGGGTAGTATACACCCACACCCGCACCAGCGTACCGATGGGTATAAGATTTGTTCAATAACGCACCAGCGGGTAGGAAAATCAATCCACACCCGCATCTTTATCGGGTAAAACCCGTCGGGTTTTCGGGTTTTGGTGCCCGTTGCCATTTTGAGTGTGGACACAAGGCCATTCACTTATCTAGCCATCATATGTAATTTTTATAACATTTTTTATTTCTTATTTTACTATAACAAATACATGGACAATTAGTTTAACTTAACGTCATTTTGTTGCATTTATATGTTTCACGAGACTTTTATCGCCAATACAATGGCTAGAAAACAAGACTTAGCTGGTTCTCTATCTCTCGGGTTTTGTGGAGACCACAACATCTAGAGCTCGTCACCTGGTCATCAACTATATACGTGTGAAATAAGTTTTTACATCCCTTCGATGATTCCAGGACACAACCACCCACCTAATCCACGAGAGGGGAAACGAGAGAACGACCGTGCAAAACGCCGAGTACCATGCCGTTTCCTTGTGCTTAGATTCTCTTCGACATGTTTGCTACATTGTGCGACGATTTTCGCACTTCAAGATATTTGCCTTGTCTGTGGATAATATCCCCCCATGGCAATATAGCGAATATGTTGGGAGTTACAACCATGATGATGTGGTAATAAATTAAATTCATCATTTTGGCAATGCATATTAGATAGATTCACATCATCCTCATTCATTTTGATTCTCCCACTTGCTGATTTTGCTCCACGATCTTAATTATGCCGCATGTGGCTTGGCGGCCGTTCTCGACCAAGCTGAGACCGACTTCAGTGCGATTGGGACTTCGTGGCACACCTTGGCCAGCAAACTACGGAAGGGCGATAATCTTGCATAAAGTTTACTAACTTAGGCATCGGTCGTTGAAGAGGTTATATCTATGGTCGAGCATTTTTACATCCTTACGAGGGACGAGAGAGTGCAATCATAAGGGCATTGACCTTCATCGACTCAAGCGGATACTTAATTCGTGACATCAATTACCCGATATTTCTACAATCCTACATTCGTGTGCATGGATCACAAAATTTGGACCCAATATTGATCCCGGCGGCGATGATGATGATTAGTGTGTTTACTATATTAATTATTTGTAAGGTTGTATGATTACTTCCTAATTAATTTGTAATGTTCTTGTGGCCCATGTGGTCTCAAACTTTTTCGAGCCTTTCACAAGCAAATTGGGAAGCACCCATGAAGTTTGAGATTTTTCGGAGTTGGTTTGGTACTTTTCCCGGTTTATTTGAATTTCGCGCGACGCCACCTTGTAATTATAGTTTGAACTGAAGCGTACCCACCGAAAAGAGGCAGAATGCTGCTAGACTTTTCCACTGCGGGTCTCATGTTCCCTAGGAGGCAAATCACCGTGGAGGTCCAAGAAAAATTCTTGTGTTTCCATGGTTTAATTAGCCTTCTTGTCGCCGATTTAGGTCGAAGAAAATCATAGTAATTAAAATATTTATCAGAAAAACCTAAGAACTTGTGTGGGATCATATTTTGGGTGTACATGACTGGAAAAAAAAAATTCAAGCCATTTCCACCATGGAGGATTACACATCCTTCACGAGAGGCACATGATCCCTACCATCGAACCAAGACTATACGGTGTAGTTCTTGTGCTCCATGTGGTTCATATGTTTGCCGGTGTTGTAGTGGTCTCAAACTTTTTCGAGCCTTTCACATGCAAATTGGGAAGCACCCACTAAGTTTGAGATTTTTCGGAGTTGGTTTGGTACTTTTTCCGGTTTATTTGAATTTCCCAGCGACGCCACCTTGTAATTATAGTTTGAACTGGCGTATTCCACTAAAAGAGACGAATCTTTGCTAGACTTTTCCAATGTGGTCTCATGTGCCCTAGGAGGCAAATCACCGTGGAAGTCCAAGAAAACTTCCCGTGTTTCCATGGTTTAATTAGCCTTCTTGTCGCCCGGTTTAGGTCTAAGAAAATCATAGTAATTAAAATATTTATCGAGAAAAACCTAAGAACTTGTGTGGGGTCATTTTTTGGGTGTACATGACTGGAAAAAATTCAAGCCATTTCCACCATGGAGGATTACACATCCTTCCCAAAGGTACATGATCCCTACCATCAAACCGAGGACTATACAAATTTGTAGTTCCCGTGCTCCATGTGGTTCATATGTTTGCTTGTTGTAGTGGTCTCAAACTTTTCTCGAGCCTTTCACATGCAAATTGGGAAGCACCCACGAAGTTTGAGATTTTTCGGAGTTGGTTTGGTACTTTTCCCGGTTTATTTGAATTTCTCGCGACGCCACCTTGTAATTATAGTTTGAACGGCGTACCCACGAAAAGATTTGGAATCTTTGCTAGACTTTTCCATTGGGGTCTCATGTGCCCTAGGAGGCAAATCACCGTGGAGGTCCAAGACATATTCTTGTGTTTCCATGGTTTAATTAGCCTTCTTGTCGCCCGATTTAGGTAGAAGAAAATCATAGTAATTAAAATATTTATCGAAAAACCTAAAAACTTGTGTGGGGTCATATTTTGGGTGTACATATTTGAAAAAAAAATTCAAGCCATTTCCACCATGGAGGATTACACATCCTTCACAAAGGTACATGATCATCCATGAAGTGGCAAGCATTTCTATTTCCTTTGCCGGTTGCGTGTAATAACCGGCAGCCGAATAGGATTGGGGTGAAATTTTCCAAATCTATCCGAACCTCCCGCCATTTCGTTCCCCACGGCGCCCAAACCAGCCTTGCCTATATATATAGGTGAGTGGCTCGAGCTAAATTTTGGCAAGCCATTTGAACACCGCGCCATTCTCGTCCCCCCACCGCCGAAAGAGCACCGATTCGCCCGACGGAGCACACCACCAACTCCAACGTCGCCGATTCGTCATCCCCTACGCCGCCCGGGCCGTCCGTTTCGTGCATCCCCGGTCGTTCCGCTCCAGCGGAGCCGAATCGAGGCTTGATGGCGTTCTCCCACGCCGCGCTCCTCCACTCCGGCGCCCCAACGCCGCCAAGCATCCTCGCGCCCTTCGGCCCCTTCCACGGTGAGAACTAATTATCCCTTTAGGTGTACGAGTTTTTACCTATGAGAATGAGAACTAATTCGCGCCCCTTTGTCCTAGCCTCGCGTCGCCCACTTGGTCTTCCTCCACACCGACGGAGGACCGCCGCCACACCTCTCTCGCCGTCCGCAGCCTCACTGCCGTCTTCCTCTTCACCGCCCGACCCACCGTCCGCGATCTTGTCCTCCTCAAATCCTCCAAGACAAGATAGGAGCGCATGAGGCGCCGAAAGCTTGGTGAGTGCGTCGGTCCGCGCCCTTGAGGTGTTCGTTGAAATGCCCGTCTCTGGCCATCGCAACCCGTGCTCGAATTGTGATTGAAATTCATGAGTTAGTGTTGTTATGTCTCAGGCTTCTTGTACAACTTTTATGAATAACATAGCAATATCATCCTATTTTGGTGACATGTATAGGCAAGCATGGCGTGGTGCGTAGTGTTTGTTGGTCGCGTGCTAGGGATCTATCTAACCCGGGAAGATTGCTATGCTCAAGTCCAAGGCTACGCTAATAATTGTTCTGAAAATACAACACCGAAGGTGAGCGTAAAAATCGCCTACAATGGTGCAAACTAGCCGGCCCGGAGATTGAAGAGAAGCCACCCCACATACTTATGAAGATTGCGAGAATTGCCGCTTAATTGGTTTTGGAAAGATGTCATGCTTTTATTTATGTCTATGACTCTATGGTCATTAGTGTTTTTATTTTATAAGTTCATGTAGGCTTAGTTTCTAGAACATTAGGTGGATTTTGTTGTATGTAACCATTAAAATCTGTAATGTTTTAACGATATTAATGTATGATGATTTTTTTGGATTTAAAAAGAGCTGAATTCCACGAATAAATTCAAAAATTTAAAACAAAACGCCAGGGTGGCATGGGCCGGTAGTGAATGAGCAACAAACCGTAGTGTAACTATACCAAACACTATCGGTTTGAATTACTAACCGTCATAGACGCGTAAACATCACCGGGCCGCATTAACCAACCGATAGTCTCCACTCTAATAACGCCGTCGGGTTGAGATCAGCCGACAATGTTCACATAAAGTTCATCGACGGGTTCAAAGTAAGCCGCCATTGTTAGCTCTTCGATACACTGGCTTTTCCGTCTAACCCGATAGTGTTATCCCCACGTGTTATCGGTTCGTTAAACCCGACGGTGCTCCCAATATCAACTCCGCCCGGTGACTTCGAACTGCATTGCTTGGATCAAAAATCTTTGTCGGGTCGTGGAACACCCAACAAGTGTTCGGTGACAAAGGGGCCGCCGGTTCGATATCAAACCGCGATCTCTCCTCGCATCACCGCCCGGTGTTTTGACCGGTAGTGTTTGAACCCCACATCACTACCGGCTATGGTTACGCGGTTCAGTTTTGGCGGTGAAGGGGGTTGGAGCCCGGCGATAATGGACCGTAGTAGTGAGGTTTCCGAGCTCAAAAAGGGCCCCGGTGCAACTTCTATCAAATCAGACCGAGGGCTCAACCCCCTCTCGCTAAAATCGGCTTCACGTCGACGGGCGTTTGCCACGGTCGACGTCAACTTCGGCCGAGCCCCCCTCGCCAAAGGTAGGTACTTCATTGAGGGCCATCTCAAACTCGCTCTCGGTGAAGTTTAATTTTTAAAAACTTTAAAACAATATCTACCGAGCGCCTTGTCGAAGGGCTCTCGGTAGATTTTAAATTTAAAAAACACGGACACCATCTCTACCGAGGGCTGGCTCATCGACGCGCTGGGTAGAGCTATGGTCGCGTTTCAACGAGGGCCATGGCGGCGCTCAATGAATCGACCATAGTTACACCGAAGCGCCTGCTTTCACCGATCGCTACCATCGGTATACACGGGAATATGGGGTCCCCGCCCCCTCTCCCAGCTTTACCGAGTGCTACCCCGGCAGTGGTGTTTACCGAGCGCGCGGCGCTCGGTGAATTGACCAATTTTTTTCTTTTTTTTTCGTTTTTTCCATTCCACCTTTACAAATATAACATATAGATCACATATCACATATATTTGACATCCATGCAGCGATACAATTCACTCATCACATATATATTACATGTAGATCCAATATTCATCACAAGTCATCAAGTTTAGTTCCACAACTCATAGTCCTCAAGTGTCACAACTTCAAGTTCCACAACTCAACAAGTTCCACACAATCTTATGAAAAGTATCAAACAAAGTACAACAAGTCCATGACAAGCTCATGAAAGCAGGGATGGGGCTGTTGTTGCACACCCGGCGAAGGAGACCCTTGATCATCATGGGTAGGAGGCGGCGGCGTGGTTCGATCCCATCGGGCCGGCCGCACAAAGGAGAATAGGTTGCATGTGTTAGGCGTGAACCGCATCCACAAGCAAAGAATGATTGACGGCAATTTCATACTCAGGGGAGAAGGTTGAGGCGAGCAAACAAAGCGGCGTAGCCGGTAGGGGGGAGGGTACTTCATGAGCTTCGCTGAGCCACGCTAGCTGGCTTGGGTTTCTGTTGGGCCGAAAGGCAGCCTCCGCTGCCTTCCACCGCCGCCTCGACTCTTCTAGCCGGGCCTGATATTTCAATCCATGAGAGGTGATGCAAACCCTAATTAAGGTGCGTAAAGAAATCTGTTTGAGAGGTGATATATGTCCCGGGTTTCAACCATAATTTGAGCCAACATAAATGAAACCTTACCAAATTTTTTTCACGTGTCTATGCATACGATATCATGACAACTCAACAAGTTTCAAGATTTTTCAACTTCACTTGCAATTTCTATAATTTAAAAACTAATCACTTGCAAGTGAATGGCCATGTTCCGTGAATGACATGTTCAAAGTTTTTGGGTCTATCCCCGGATGAGGCCTCACATTGTACTCCTCACGAATATGAATCTCATTTTTCGATTCATGTGTGCCCTCTATTCAAATGGCTTCGGTTCAAATTTGACTTATAGAAGAAAATTCAATTAAAAGAAATAAAATCAAAATATATACTAAATAGTTTTGAAAAATTCTCAAATTTGAACATGAGCTATGAGATATTGTACAAACCACACACAAAAAATTTGGATCCAAAATTCAAAAAAAAAGAGATTTCACCGAGGGCCAAAGTTTGGGCGCTCGGTACAATGTTTTTACGGAGGGCCCTGCATCCTGGCCCTCGGTAAAATGTCCAAACTCTACCGAGCAGCACCTAACGCCGCTCTCGGTAGAGTTGGCGGCATAGGGTGCGCGAGGCTCCTGCCGGACGCCGGGGCGTCAACAGGACCGAGTGCATAGGTTTACGGAGGGCTGGATCTCGGTGAAGTGATCTTCTACCGAGAGTCTATGGTTACCGAGGGATGCACGCCGGCCGAACCTGTTAGCTACCGAGCCTGTGGTTAACGAAAGCGTTCAGCTCTCTGTGTGGAGGGAGCATTACCGAGCGCTGGACTCCTCCGGCGAGGCTCTCGGGGGACGCTACCGAGCGCTGATTGTCGCTCTCGGTACACCTTCGGCGCTTCGGTAGCGTCCCTCTGTGCGGTAGTGTCGCTTTGATTACGGCCTGCTGCGACGTAGTGGAGACTGCCGTGACTGGAAAACGAAATCTCGAAATGCATTTTGAGCGATGTTACATTTTTCAAGGATATGGTTAGTCGTATATATAACCATCTGGCCTTAAATTTTTTGAGGTGATTTTCTTATAACAACCGTCTCTGGAATTGTAATTTACGGTGTTGGAAGCCCATCTCTACAAAAGCCACATCATTACAGTCGATTTCTCAAACCCCACCTGTAAACCGCTTTTTAACCATTCCTAAAAGTCATAGCATGATTACCACAGTGGTGACCATCAATATTTCTTAGATCAAGCCCGACTTTATTAGAAACCTTAAAGGTGAGCCGCCAATTCAACACTGGGATCACCTACAATGCAAGAGAGCACCAAAACATCTTTAGACTTTAAGATAACGTGAGCTGCAATCAATATTTTATGTTTCAAGCTTTATATAATTGTGCAAAGGACTTATAAAAAGAAACATATACATATATAAATCAAGGACTCTGCCAGACGCAATCATATCACATGCAAATGATGTGTTCGCGTGGCCATTATTTTTAAGCATGCCAGAACCGCTAATATGCAGATGCAAACAATCCAGGAAGCAAATAAATTAAACTAACAGCATGGGATAACCATGGCACGAAGCGGCCGTCGCATCACCATGGTTAGCTCCAGCCTCTCGCCAAATTCCACCGGCTCTCCGGGCACCTCCCTCCACTCAAAGTCCTTCACCAGATTGGCCACGAAGTACTCGAGGTGGAGTAGCGACATGTCGATGCCAGGGCAGATCCTCCGCCCGGCGCCGAACGGCATCATCTTAATCTCCTTGCTGCCGGTCAGGTCCACGTCCTCACCCTCGCCTCCGGGAAGGAACCGCTCCGGCCGGAACCGCTTTGGGTCACGCCACACAGCCTCGTCCATCGCCATGCCGCCCAACATGAAGTTCACCGACGCGTGCCTTGGCACGCTGAAGCCGTCGAGCAACGCGCCGCCATCCTGTGTCGCCGCGTGTGGCAGCATGAACCGACCGGGCGGGTGCCGCCGGAGCCCCTCCAGTACAACGGCCCTGAGGTAGGGCATGCGCGGTAGGTGCTCGTCCTGGATGATGCGTGCCTGTGCGCCGACGACGTGGCGTATCTCAGCCCGAGCTTCGCCTGGATCTCCGGTTGCGCAACGAGATTTGCCATGGTCCATTGCATCGCCGTGACCGTCGAGTCGGGTCCGCAGGACAAGAACTCGGAGCACAGGCTCACCATCTCGCCCTCCGTCAGGTTTCTGCCGCCATCATCAGGGATACGGAGGCCGAGGAGTGAGTCCACGTAGCAATCCACAACGAACTTGTCACCGGCGGCGTCGCGTCGTGCCTGGCGTGCCCGTATCAGAGGGATGAAAACCTCCTCCTGCCGCTGCCTCATGGACAGCATCTTCTCCCACCGGTGCCGGAACAGGAGCTTGGTGAGCGGCGGGCACACACCTAGCACCTGAAAGCCGACCACTGCCGACAGGAACTCCCTCTGCAGCGCCGTGATGGACGTTACCACGCCATCACTGAGCCCTCGCCGAAGCACATCCTGGCAAACACATGGAAGATGGCGTGGTGCAGCAGTCCTTGGATAACGACTACGTCACCTCCTGCTACATTGTTGTGCATTTGCTGCCTGATGCCGGCAGTGAGGTTGGTAACAGCGGCTCTGCGTGCTGCGGCATACCGGCGGAGGGACGATGGGTGGAGGGCTTTGCTGGTGAGGTTGCGCCGGAGCACGCGCCAGAGGGGTCCATATGCACCGGTCGTAATGCTGCGCTGCTCGCCGTTAAATATGCGGGTGGCAAGGTTAACCGGTGGCCGGTCAGCAAATGCGGCGCCACACTGCACCAGGACACGGCGTGCCGTGGCTCCATCGGCGACAAAGATCACTGGGAAAGATGGGAGGAGATAGATTGTGAAGACGGGGCCGTACCAGGACCGGGCAACATGGATGATTGGTTCAATGTTGAAGGTTGTCCAAGCTAGCAAGAGGAGAGGGCCAAGTAGTAGCGACAGCGCCGTTGCTGGTCCTGGCGGAAGGGAAGGCTTGGCCGCCGGCTTTCCGGTGGCTGGCCGGATGGAGGAGAGAAGGAAGGACAGGGCAAGGCAAATGGTCATGAGAGGGAATAGTAGACCCAGTCCTCCATGGCTGATGAACCTAGTGACTAAGTGAGGCGTACGTACGTCCGCTCTATCTTCAAGGTAGTGTGTGTCATCTTTTATACTGTGCGTTCGTGCTGCAAGGTATATATGTATAATGTAGCAATTTGTATTTATCAATTATTGAACCCTTGTTAATTTATTCAAACAATAATTATTGAACCATACCCCAGGCGGATACACTCTTGGCAATTATTTGTGTGGGATTGTGCGAAGGTCCCGATCGACAAAGAAGTAAAGAACAGCATGGCCTAGCTTCATCGCTGACAGTGTTGGCAACGGAAACGTTGATGGATCCATGTATGTGATTGGGATGCATGCATGGTCGCACTGGTTAAAACAATGTGGCTACGGTAAAGATATATAGGACAACTACAGCATTGGACATTTAATGGTTCTGGAAAAAGCATTTCTAAAGTGGGCACCGATGGCCACACACCCGTCCGGCGAGTTCCAGGCTACCCCCGTGTCGTCGCCACCGGTTGCGCCCGTCGGGGTTCGCTGCCGCCGGCCGCAACTCCCAACGTCCCCTGCAAGCTGCTCGCGCCGCCCGTGGTGGCTGCCGGGGCAGCGGGGTCCGGCCCCTCTCGGGCGTGTCATGTGCCCGTGCCGCCCGTGGGGAGGCTGGGGCTGTGGCCCCCAGCTCGCGCCGTCGTCCACGCCGCCGTGGAGGCAGCCAGTCGCCCTTCTCCGTCGAAGTCTGCTGTGGGGAGGTCTCCAGCCGTGGGGGCAAGGCCCTCTCCCCGAGGCGGCCCCCTTCGTCCCATCCTGTGGGAGACCCAAAGAATTGCGTTGGGTGGGACGGATCCTTCTCTGATTGCTCGGACGCGGAAGATGATTACGTTGAGCTGGAGGCCCCCTACCGCCGCGCAGCGTGCCTAGCCGTCCCCTCCTCGCCGGGAACATGCGCTGGTCGAAGCTGCTCCCCGGTCAAGGACGCCGCGGTCACGGCCCTGCCAACCTTGGTGTCCTCGTGCGCCGTTGCTTGCGCTGATGGAGCGCGCACCGTCGGGACCTCCATGCCCCACGGCCGACCGCAACGGTTCCCGGCCCCATCGTCGCAGGAGGCGGGGTGTGGGTTCCACCGTGGCTATCGCCACCCCGGTGGCGTTGACGGGCCTGTGCCTTCAGCTACAGAGTGCCTGCACACCAGCAGCTCGGCAGCAGCCAAACGCGGCGCGTCCCCCTGCACACCAGCGCCTTGGTCGTCGCCGGGGCAGGCTAGCACCTCGGCCGCCATTGGCGCGGACCCTCCCGCCCGGTTAGCGCCCGATGGCTTCACGCTCGTTCAGAGGCGTCGACGCCACCACCGCCACGCCTCGCCTTGCCCTCGTCGCGGGCGGCCGGTGCCGCTATCTCTCGTCGGTCTTTGCTTCAACCGCTTGGCTGGGGATCACATTGCCGCCCAGTGCTCAGCCCCGTCGCGTTGCCTCTTACGCCTTGGCATGAGGCACCGGGCGAGGGCCGCAAGCATCGACATCGTCACCCCGGCCGTGTGTGCGGGAGCCATGCCCACAACAACCCCTTCCGGATCGTCGTGGGCGCCGGCGAACGTGGCATGGGTCTGGGTGCTTTTGGGGCATCAAGCCACATGCGGCGTCCCTGCACGTTGGGCAGATCCTCTGTCCAACCCCTCCGTCGCCGACGACGCTGCGGCCCGTGATTGGTGTCTCGAGTCGGCTGATAACCTGCACCGCATCATGCTACGCCCGACCGTTGGAGCTCGAGCCGTGTGTGGCTGCGAGCCCCCGCCGAGGGAACCAATGCTTGATGAGCTGGTGGCGGATACTCCACATCGCGCCTCTTGTCGGACGCCCGCCCTCCGGCGCCCGCATCCCCGTTGCGGACCGACTAGAGGGCTGACCTTGTCGTGGCGGAGTGCGCATCCTCTGGCCCGTCGCGCCTCTTGCCGGACGTCCGCCCTCCGGCGCCTATACCCCCGTTGCAGACCGACTGGTGGGCTGATCTTGTGGCGGCGGAGTATGCGACCTCGGGCCCGTTGCTGACGTTCGAGGAGCCCCCTTCGACGCAGGATGTGCTTGCTGCTCTCTCGGACCCGCCTCCGGTGTCTTCCGAAGACGAGGTTCTCCCTGCCTCGCTGGGCCTGGGGTCCCGACAGCAAGAGATCGAGGATTTCAACGACGACACCTCCACCACCCTGTCGGCGTCACATACCACCACTCCGCCGCGGCCACAGACTGCCAGTTCGCCCCGGCCGCAGTCTGCGGCCAGACCCTCCATGACAACCGTGAATGACATCATGGATTCCCTCTTGCTGCCCCTGCAGCAGCCGCTGGTGGCCTCACCACCTCGTCTACGCGTCTCACGCCAACTACCTGACGACTACTGGGCGCCCAGACAGAGTGACCGCTTGGCGCCAATTCATCCTTCCGGGATCCCAATCCTGAACGGCAGGCCCGGCGCATCCTCCTCAATAAGTGGGAAGGGAAGTCGGAAGGCGCATCCTCCCAAACTCCAGAATCCACCATCGCCAAAAGGTTCCAAGATCACTTCGGCGGCAACATCCCACAACACAAACGAGACAAGGTGCAGATCCTCGTTCCTTACGGCCGTTTGCGGAACCGCCGTGAGGACGAGGACCACAAAGTGCTTCCTTAGAGCATTGCTAGGGTCTCCATAGTCGCGAAATAGGTTTTTTCCAAAGTACAATTTTTAAGCTCCACTGTTCTAGCTAGCCGGTGCCTTTTGTTTGTGTGTCGCCTAGTCTACTATCTGGCATCTCGCCAAAGGTGTGACCAAGATGTAACTAAACTTTCCCACTTCTCTTAATGCAATACGGGCAATGTCCTGGTTTCGAAAAAAAAAGTGGTCATTTCGTTATGAAATCTACCCCTAAAAATATGGTTTTATTAGGAACGATCGCTTTCAGATACTTGCTCTTGAAATGAAAGTCTCTTTCAAGGTTGATTTTTGGCACGTTTGCTCTATGATTGCACCTGACAAAACATGCATGTTTTCAGACTTCGTTTCCTGAACGCAGACGGCCTTTAAGCTACCTATTGCAATCTCGGTTTCCCGCCAAATTTTAGACCCTATTGCATTTTATTCAAAATAACTTCATATGTGTAAGCATTAAGGTACTAGTTAATTAATGAACGCTCGATTAACAAACTGGTTTATAAACCTTTAAGTTGCAAGCTATTAACATTGTGCTTTTATGTTAACAATGAAAGAATGGTCTTTCTTTCGGATGAAGCGCGATGATTTGTACTTAGGTTGTGTTTAGTTGGTGAGAAATTTTGAGGCCAGTTTAAGTTTTTAACCGGATGTTGGAAGGGGTTTTTTCGATACTAAGTAAAAAACTAACTTCACAAATTGCCTGGAGACCGCGAGACAAATCATTTCACTATAATTAATCTGTCATTAGCACATGTGGGTTATTTTAGCACTTATGGCTAATTATGGAGTATAATTATGCTCAAAAGATTCATCTCATCATGTACAACCAAACTGCGCGATAAGTTTTTTATTTCATCTACATTTAATGCACCATGCATGTGCCAGAGTCATTCGATAATAGGT
This sequence comes from Hyparrhenia diplandra, assembly GCA_015847255.1. Lineage (NCBI taxonomy): Eukaryota > Viridiplantae > Streptophyta > Magnoliopsida > Poales > Poaceae > Hyparrhenia > Hyparrhenia diplandra. The sequence goes on from JADLZK010006644.1 coordinate 60,773, forward strand.
GAAAATTTTTGGAGTCTTTTGCAAAAGTGTCCTCAAATAAGCAACCCTTGTCCTAGCTTCATCACTGAACAGTGTTGGCAATGACCACAACGTCGATGGATCCACATAATTTTTTGAGATGCAAGGGTGCACCGAAACGAAGTAGTAGCGATAGCGCCATTGCTGGTCCTGGCGGAAGGGAAGCAGCCTTCCGGTGGCTGGTCGGATGCATGGAGGAAAGAAGGACAGGGCAATGCAAATGGTCATCGAGACGGAATACTTCAGCAAATACCGGACCTCAATACCGGACGTGTCCTAGTTCAATACCGTACGTATCTGGTATGAAATCAACACAGAATCACTCCATGAGAAAAATCAAAAACCCCATCAAATGAACTTGAAAAATCATGAGATTTTGATCCTAGCCTCTAGACACAATGGACAACATCTCCACAAAAGTTTAGCCCCAAACTCAAAGTTTGGAATACGGACATGTCTGGGTTGAATACGGACGCGTCCGATATTGCAGGGCTGAGACAAAAAAAAACTGCTCGAGCTCAAAATCGCCTCAAGCCAAAATCCGACCGGAACTTCCTTAATACTTGATCTTTGGTCATGATTTTCAAGCCATAGGATCACGGCATGTAGGTGACAAGATTCCCCCAAAAAATTTTGCAAAACATAAAGTAAATCACGGAGAATTCCAAATCTCCCCTCATACCGAAAACCATGAACTCGAACACAAAATAGCCCAAATCCGATGACACAAGAGGTTTCGATGATTTCCTTTGGTGAAACTCTTTGGTTCTTGGTCAAGAACGGATTTGTGACAACTTGAATCAAACAGAACGATCTACAAATGACGAATCAAGCAAGAGAAGGGGGAAGGGAAAAAGAGAACGAAAAACACAGCTCAAGAACACAAAACACAGAGACACATGAACACTATCCATCGATACCAAAAGCCTAGAGGGCATACACACACTTAGGGGTGTACTTCCTACAGACAAGATTCACAAAGTCTGGACCTCTCACACTCAGAAGAGAAAACTGGAGACTGGGAAACCCTAGCAATGGCTGAAACTGAGAGGCGAGTCCGGGGGAAGGGATTGCCTTGATATTTATAGCCCAAGTTCTAGTGGTCGAACTACCCCTAGGGATACAATTGCCGAAACCACTTAGCCGGGGGGCATAATGGTCGGACTTGTATATCTTCACCGCGCCTTCTCACCTTATCACCGGTAGCTTAGCCCCGACGCGAACTCCCCGATGCCGCCATGTGTCATCCTTTCGCCGCCAGAACCTTCACCTAGGTTTTGAGGCGAAAACTCTAGGAAACCCGAGCTCGTGGTTTTGAGGCCCAAACCACAAAATCGGCCACCGGTGGTTTTGAGGCCCAAACTACCAAACCTCCGACGAGTGTCATCGACCTTGACCACCCAAGCCGCCAAGCCATCTGAGCCACCCGCTTGACTTGCACGCTCGCCGTCTTGACCCAATCGACATTGTCACTCCACGTGTCCTCGCACTTGTCGATGTCCCAAGTGTCAACCACCACGGCAGGCCACCCGGCGATCCGGTCCTTCGATCCAAGCCTCACGTCCGCCCTTCACCGCTCCGGGTCCATTGGCACGACACGTCCTCCTTGGTCTTCACCTCGCCGTCGACCACTGTGTCCGAGCTCCACACCTGCACACCATAAGTCGAGAGGCAATGTCAACCGACACACCGCGTGTGCCGGGGTAAGGGTAGCCGATGTAGAAAAGAAAGAAAATAGAATAAAAATGCTAAGTGTTGATCAATCACTCATCATAACTAGTGAACACAAAATGGTTAATCAACCATGTGTTCGCAATTGTCCATCGTTGTTTAAAGGTTGTGGTGTAGTGGGATACTCTCTTTTCCCAATTATTGTGGGATTGTTTGTAGGTCTCGACAAAGAAGTAAAGAACGTGTCCTAGCTTCATCGCTGAACAGTGTTGGAAACGACCAAAATGTTGATGCATCCATGTATATGATTGGGATGCATGGTTGTACTGGTTAAAAAAAATTGCAATAATACCTGTTAGAAAAGGGGTCCGACTCCCAAGGCTCTCTACATCGTTTAGTCTGGTTTGGTGCTATCAACCAGAACTAAATTAAGGTTATGTGATGCCCATAAACGATGTAAATACGACCCTGAGCAAAAATAAATTTGACCATATGGGTACTGAAAAATTTGGACATGTAAATACGACGCAGTTTCATTTAGTCGTAGGAAAAAAAAAAAGCCCGGCCGGGTTAAACGACGGACCGGGTGTGCATGTACTGTATGTGGCTAACGACATTTCGCATGTGCAGGTGTACCTCTTTACAAGAGCAGGATGAGTTAGCATGTCATATTCAGGAAATCAGGATGCCCACATGATGAAGTAGATAGGTTCACCAATGCAAGTTCTGTGTATCCGTCCAGTCTCCGCCATTATTGTATTGTGCAGCATTATTCAAGTTTTGGAGCTGCGCGGACGATTATAACGTTTGAGTGGGCACGTATGGACTGCTTTAGAGATTGGGTTTAAGAAAAAAAAAAAAAATGTTGGAGGTATTTTAAATATACCATTGTGTCTCGCGGTACACTAAAAATGGAAAAGAATACAACAGAGGAGCATAGTGATATTATTTTTAGATATAGATGGTTGTAGAGATTGATGAGAAGGAATGGTTCTCGTCCATAGACGGCTCAACTAATCCATATAATATGCCGCGTGTAGCACGTGATGACGTGCGTGAATGCAACCAGCAGCAAGCAAAGCAAAGTTGCTAGCACTACAGGAAACAGCGTCTTTGCCGAGTGCGAAGAGGTTCGCCCGAGTGGCAAAAGCAGCGCGCTCGGCAGCGAACACCTTTACCGAGTGCCAATCTCAGCCTCGGCAAAACCCAGCTTTTGGGAGTGCCGGCGGTCACCGCCGGGCACTTTCGGGAAAACAATACTTTTTTGCCGAGTGGCGGCCCGTCGGCAAAATAATACACTCGGCAAAGGATAACGAGGACCAAAGCGGGCTCTCTCGTCACATTTGCCGAGTGTCTCACGTTAGGCACTCGGCAAAACGCCACGCTTTCCGAGAGTGCCACATAAGGCACTTTCGGCAAACCGTTAATTTTTTTTATTTTTCGTCCCATATTTTTTTGTGTGCCATTAGTACCCTAATTACATGTCATATTCACAATTTGGGAGAATTTCACGCTGTTTTGCTATATTTCATGAATTATTTTTATTTTCTTGCATTTTCTTGGCGACTCCAAATTTGAGCTAGCAGGTACATGAAATAATGGACAGTGGTCATTCAAAAAATGTTATTCCACGATGTTTTTGGCGTATGTTTAGGCTAAATCCGGGGACTCGCTGAAATTTGAACATTTATGTCTTGGGAACATGACGAGTCACGTCTTGGGGAAAGGTGTTTTTTTAAAATCTATAAAATCAAGCAGTTTAAAAATCCATGAAACTTGGCGTGGTGTCTTGTCATCTCGTGGGGACAACTTGTGAAAAATTTTGAAAAGTTTCGGAGGCAAGTTGTGACGTCGGATGGCTAAAACCCGGACATCTCCACACTTCATGATGAAGTGTGGAGATTATACAGGAGTTCCGGCACCTTTTTCCCGCACGTGACGACTCATGCGGCACATTTAAATGTATTTCGCCGAAATTGGGTAAAGTCCCTTTCACTGCGTTTAGCCTCCAAACATATGTTCAAACATCGCGGAACAACATTTTTGAATGACCATGACCCCATTATTTCATGTACGCAGTTCAAATGAGTCGCCAAGAAAATGCAAGAAAATAAAAATAATTCATGAAAATATAGCAAAACAATTTGAATTTGTCCCAAATTGTGAACATGAGATGTAATTATCCTACCAAGGCCACACAAAAATATGGGACGAAAAAAAAAAAAGATGCAAATTTTGCCGAAAGAGTGCGAAACGTGACACTCGGAAAAGGGTAGTTTGCCGAGTGCCTCGTAGGGGCGCACTCCTCGGCAAAACAATTTGAAAAAAATAATAAAAAACACCTTTGCCGAGTGCCCGTTGCAGGCACTTTCGGCAAAAGCTCGTCAATATCTGGGACCAGGGGCCCCATTTCCTCATTCTTCCCACGCGCCCGCCACGCGTCCGGCCGGCGGAGGCAGCCCGCGCCGCCCGCCGATTCCGCCTCCCGCCGCCGCGCGCCGTCTCGGCGGATCCGGCGACGCCACGCCGCGGACCCCTCCCCTTAACGCCGAGCGCGCCCGTCCGCGCCGCCCCACTGCATCCGCGCCGCCGCCCGCCGGGTGCCGCCCGCCCGTAGCGCCGCCGCCGCATCTGGTGGATCCGGCCGCCCAACGCTGCGAAGGCGCGCCCACGGCGCCGCTTGCCCGTCGCACCCGCCGCCGGCGCCGGCGTCGCCAGCGGCGCCAGGCGCGCCCGCCCGTCCTCGGCGGACCGGCCGGGCCGTGCTCGCCGGTTCCGACCCGTGCTCGCGGATCCGGCCGTGTCGCCCGCCGGCGTTGAGCAAAAATCGGGCGCCTCGCCCCGCCCGCCCATAAACCTTGTGCCTTGTACGCAGTGAGGAAGGGAAGGGAAGGGAAGAAGAGGAAGAAGGGAGGAAGGAAGGGAAGGAAGAAGAGGAAGAGGGGAGGAAGGGAAGGGAAAGAAGAGGAAAGAGGGAGGAGGAAGAAGAGGGAGGAAGGGGAAGAAGAGGGAGGAGGAAGAAGGGAAGGGGAGGAGGAGGAAGAGAGTGCCTCTCGGACCCGGTCGTCACCGGGTCATCGCCCGGCCGGTCTTCTTCCGGTGATCGATCGGCCGTCGTCGCCGAGCCAATTCTTCTTGTGGTGATCGACGTCGTCATCGCCGACCGTTGCTCTTGCCGTTTGATTGACCAAGGTAAGCCCTATCTTTCTAGTAGTGGTTAGTACTAGTAGTTAGTAGGGTTAGTAGTAGTAGTTAGTAAATAGTTTGGTGGCCTTCGTGCCCATATTGGTGGTTGTTATATTGGTGGTTGGCGGCCTTCGATGCGCATATTGATGGTTGGTGGCCTTCGTGCCCATATTGGTGGTTGGTGGCCGCCGTGCCCATTCTCGGTATATGCATGTGGTTGTTGGCCTTCGTGCCATGTTTTTTTTGGAGGTTTTGGGTATCTCCCGTGCGGGGGAGGTCTTCAGCCGAAATTTTGAGTGGACACTAACTTTTTTTGGCCTTGTTTGTAGGAGGACTGTCGGAGGGACTCGGCGACCCGGTCGTCCTCGTGGGCGGGTCTTGCTACACGGCGTCTCCACCGCCCCGTAGGTATGAATCACGTCCGTCCCATCCTTGTAGTTGTCTTACATAGCGCGACCCGGTTAGGCGTCTCCCGTCCCGAAAGAGACACGGGCGTTGGTATGCGCATCTGTGCATATCTGCGACCGGTATCACATTCCATTGTCCGTTTTTGGACAGCAGGTGGATGCGTGAACAAGGTTAGCATCCATACTCGACTCCGTCCGAGCGAATTTCGGCACCTCCCGTTGTTCTCCGGATTTACACTCTCCCCGCGCGGGACGTGTATCGAGGAGAACGTGAGGTCTGTCGAAATTCCACTTCACCTCGAAAGCATGGATGCTAACCTTGTCTACGCATCCTCGGGGATTAGGACCTACCCCTCACCTATTAGATGGTAGGAACGCCGTGTAGATGCAATTCTTTGCTTATGTGGCTCGGGTGACATGGGCGTATGGACGGAGGATGGATAACCGTGAGTGGATGTACACGGGCTTCGCAAGTAAGAGTCTTGAATGGGTTAGGGGACCGATGCTTTCTGGAACATGCATTTGGCCCAGGTTGCTAAAGTACGTCGGATGCCGTGTCCGGGCAGCAAATGTAAGAACAAGAAAAAGCGAGTCAAGATTGAAATGGGTAAACATATTTACAACAACGGATTCGTCCCAAACTATAGTATTTGGATCTTCCACACGAAGTCGATCGTATTAGAGAGGGCGTGGTGAGGCCCCTCCTCGAGGAGTATGATCAAGATCTTAGGGATGGCGGACATGATGGCGGACTTTCACGATGCACGTTCAATGGAGGATTGGAGGGGAGGAACCACGAGGAAACCGCAAAGGCGTTCTACGAGATGATGGAGGCGGCACAAAGAGCCCCTTCACGAGAAGACAATGGTTCTGGCCGGATGCCATTTCACGCCTTATAGCGTTGAAGTCGCAATTGAGCATTAGTCGAGGCGGCCGACACGACTGTTGTCGGTTATTGGTGGCGCTTCAGAGGGTCACGTCTGCTTAGAAGAACACGTCGAGTCACGCGAGACTTCTTCGTGGACTCAAGATGCCGTATGAGTCGTACCATGCTTGTCCAAAGGGGGGGTCGTCCTATTTAGGGGAGATCTCAAGGAAGCAGCGCAGCTGTCCAAAGTGCAAAGCACAGTAGGTTTGTGGAGGTAGAATGTAGTGATGGCGGGGAAGAAACAGTCCAAGATCCCGAGATGGTCGTGCGACACCTTCCTTTAAACCGAGGCTCCAAGCGGTACATGACCGGAGGAGTCCAGCGCGAAACAAATGACATGGCACAAGAAGGGCAAAAGATACACGGTCGAGAAGTTGGTACACCCATCGGATGGTGATGCATGGAAGCACCGATAATATGCATCTGAAAAAGCTATGGAGGCTCGAAATGTACAGCGTGGCGTTTATGAATGGGTTCAACCCGTACGGTCAGCGGGCGGCCCCGTACACTTGTTGGCCGTGTTCGTGATCCCTCTCAATCTTCCCCACGGGTGTCATGTTTGAGCTCAAGCACACGTTCTTCTTGGCCGATAATACCGGGCACCGGGCAACAATATGGGTGTGTTCATGCAGCCGGTGTGGGATGAATTGCAAGATGCTTGGCAAAATGGGATGCCCGACGCACGACCAGAGCTACAAAGACAAACTTTACAATGCATGTGTGGTACCTATATTCAATGCATGACTTCACGGTTTATGGCATATTCAGCGCATGGTGTGTTCATGGGAGGAGGTTCCCCTTGCCCAACATGCAAAGCGGCCGTGCGATTCACCCGCTTCTCAAGGGTGGCAAAGTATTCTTCGTTTGACAAACATCGTCAATTCTGCCCCGAGGACCATGAATTCGAGACTAGACAAAAAGCACTTCACGAAAGGTGTTGAAGTCACCCTTAGATCCCATCCCAAAGTTTATGACCAGGTGAAGAGGTCCTTGCCGAGCTAGCTGGTCTCAAAATCGATGAAAGAAAGGTGGTTTTGATGGATATGGTACCACACACATGTGGACTTATATATATCGGGCTTGACTAATCTCCCCCTACTACAAGGATCTTCTTCTTCCACACAACATCGATGTAATGCAATGAGAAAAGAATATCTCACGAGGCACTCTTCGCGAACAACCATGGACCTTAGAAGTCAAAAGGACAGCGTTAAGGCTAGACTTGACATAGAATCTTTGTGCGATAGA
>JADLZK010006645.1:0-42606 GCA_015847255.1 Hyparrhenia diplandra
GAGAATGCAAGTTGCTGTACAAGGATGGCTCGATGGAAGCATAATGCTGTCAGACCACGGATCAGGCCTGACGTGAGCTGGGTGGATCTACAACTATGAATCGAAGAACAATGAGTAAAATCGCTAAGAACAGGAAGGAAACTTGGTTGCAAAGTAAGAACAGGAAAGGAAACTATCTGAAGAACAAAAACAAAACTGAACTGAATGTCGTCGTTCGATGGATTCGCCACGACAACCTAGCAGGACTTATATGTTCAAGTACATGGGCCAAGCCCAACTAGCGAGGGCTCGCAGGCCCATACTCGACCACTACTACTCTTGATATTATAAGGCCCAGGTCATGACAAATGCGATGAAGGAAGTTTGACCAAGACCTGCTTCCTAGTAGTGCGACACATCGATTGCAAACAAGAAGTTACTGGTTGATGATGTCTGTCTTTTATACGCCATGCTCACTCTCAGTCATCAGGGACATGAACAGAATTGCCCACACATATGGCAATGCTCGGTGCACTGCCAGATTGATTACTACATCGATACCTCTCAGTTCAGACCGTGGCTATTGAATTTAGCATCACAAATGGCATATATAAGTTAATGAGTATTGACAGGAGGAAGCAGTGTGTTCCATTATGTCACAAATGGGCTTGCACAGTAGCAAGAGTGATGAGCATGTGCTCCTCGATGTCCGGAGTTTATGTTTGGAACTATTGGTTACAGGACTAGCAGGACAGCCATGACTATAAATTAAATGACTTTCCACAAGCTCAAGCACCCCTAGTTAGTTTCAATGTTAGCAAGCGACAAGCCTCCTATGAGAGCACATAGGTCGGTGGTTGATGAAGCAATGCAAAATGCAGCAAGAGTATATCTTTTCAATAAAGACATTTGGACTGAGAAGCATCAGGAATCCACAATGCCCCAAAGCCTCTGGTTCTTGTTTCATTATTTGCACTCCTCTCCCTGGTTGAAGTTCGGTAACATGCCTATGTATCAACTCCTGCATCAGATCGATGCTGGTTCAGAGCTGACTGCAGATGAACACATCATGGTATGCATTTGCAGCATAGATAGGATTTACAGTTGGGGTATTTCAAGAAGATAAGTGTTCAATATAGTATGTGATATTCATAGAAAAATGAATAATGGACAAAAAATGTTCGCATATCTTGGAACAAAAATGTCAAATTAATTTGAAGTCATGAATTTTGGCTTTATCATGCATGGCAATGGTTTGTGTTACAGAAACAAAAAGATTCCAGACTTAGGGGAAACTACAGATGCATGCAAAACGTGAATACTGAAAGTCTATTTACTCCTTCCATCTGTATCAAATTTTAAGTCATATTCCAGTCAGTATAGCTGCAAGGATGTGAGTCATGTGACCCTGTTCCTATATGTATGGCACCATATGAGATGTGCTTCAGTGGCGGAAGAAGGATTTCCATCACTTTTAAGAAAAAATCAATCATTATTGTTTTATTAATTAATTACATAATATTATTTTTCAAAGATAGATATGGGCATATATATTGTGAGAAGTTAACAGGATTTGGTGGCAAAAGTATTTAGTTCAATCCTCCTTAACATTTCTTTTCGTATAGGAACTTAGTGGGGAATAACTTAAGGGATTGGCACAGAATCATTACTTCGTTACAAAATGTGGACTTACAAGGGGATATACGGATACTTTCATTTACATTCATCAGACATTTTTTAGTTAAATTGTATGCTACATTAATTAACAATTGGGTTAGAGTGTCATAGGAAAATATGGCAAATCAAAATTTCTACAAAAATTAAAATATTTTTGTGGTATCTCAAAAAAGGTGTAATTTTAATCAAAGACAACCTTGTTCGTCGAAACTGGAATGGAGACATTAGTTGTAGCTTTGTCCCCTAGAAAGTATACAACATTTATTTTTTGAGTGTTTCTACCAAGTTTTTGTGGTGCGCTATACACTTATTGTTTGGTAATATCACCTCTGCAAAACATAGATGACATGTTTAATATTTGGTCAAAAAGGAGGGGTAACAAACATAATTTATTGTTATTGACCTGCGACAGTAGTAGTAGCAGCAGGCAGCTGCTGCTGGTGCATTGTGTAGGGCAATTTGGTTAACAAGAAATGAGATGGTTTTTGACAAATGCAGACCAAAATCCTTTTTGTAGGTTCATTTCAGAGGAACGCACTGGCTGTGTCAATGGGCAAGACCGGCATGAAGATCAGGGGAACAGTTGATCCTTGCAGGACAACACCTAAAGATGGCGGCTTTGCATTTCTTTAGTTCAAGAGGATGGTTGTCAAGGAGGTTTATTGGCCTCAATTTAGTTTTCTCTTCTCATTTTTTTTTTCCTGTTGTCGCTTGTGAGATGGGTTGCATGTGAGATGGATGTCTCTACAGATTGAATGCTTGCCTTTGCGCTAAACTTTATAATAATTGATTTGATTCTATCTAATGGGTAGATGAGACCGTATATGAACTATCCTTTATCTAAAAAATGCTAGTGAGAGATGCTTATCAACAGTTAAGGCAGCCACAACTACAAATGTTTTATTATCTATCGTTTCTGAAAACCTATGCAACATGAATTACCATTTCTGAAAATGGTTCATTACCATTTTTGAAAATACAAAACCAAGAGAATGCAAGGTGGATGCCTATAAATAAGATAAATAATGCAAACTCCCTCTATATTGAGAAGCTCATGTTTTTCTTCTAATTCTCGTTGGAGCCACCATAAGGATGAGAGGATAGGCGGGGTGGAAGAAACTCTGTTCCGCTAGGTGATGACTTAGGCAATCCTAGGCTCGACTAATCGGAGGGGGACTATGTTGACTTGGGGCTAGGCAGGCTCCTAGGGGGACTAGGTGGTGTTGAAGGAGTCAGTGGTGCAAGCTATCTAAATTTTGGCAAATAGACGCACATGGGGAAGGGAAGTCGTGGGATTTCATAGGCGTGCACGCATGAAAAGAGAAAGCGGACACATGCAGTGGAAAAGAAGCGGGTCCGCGTGAAAAAAGAAGAAAGCAAGCGGGCAGGAAGGATAAAGAGCAAGCCCGTGAGCTGCTTCCTCCCCTCTGAGCTCTCCTTTCTCCCTGTCTGGTTGTCTCCATGTCTCCTCCGCTCTTTGTCTTGTTGTCTCTTTGTGTCCTCTACTTCTCTGCTCCTATCTCCTCTCCAATTTTGCATCGTCTAGGAAACGCCTAGAGAACACCTAGGCTTGTCTAGGCTCGCCTAAGCTCTAGGCGGTAGCTTACCGCCTAGATACCGCCTTGCACCTAGCGGAACTTTGGGCAAAGAGGAATGGTAATACGTCGCGTCGAGGAAGCGCTAAGGAGGAAGGCACGTAGGGGGTTATTACTGGCAAAATTTCCTTAGTTGTTTTTCTTGTATCTCATAGGATCCTTATAGGACCATTTCTGTCCAATCAAACGGGTACCACCTCAGACATCACTCTAAGTATCTAAATGGTGTGCTAGCCGAACCGTGCTTAGAATGGTTGGTTACGAGTCCACTAACATGAATCTTTGCGTTTCTTTAATTTTTGTGACAGTCTTGGAGTGCCCTACGTTGCTACATCTCTCAATAAGATGACGACGCTAGCAGGCAGCGTTCTCCATCATCCTCCTGAACTCCGGGAAGCTGATCCTGCCATCACCATCCTCATCAAACGCGCAGATCATCCTCTGGCAATCCTCGTAGCGCACGCCCTCCGGGAACCCGAGCCGCCGCATGACGGCCCACAGCTCCGCCGCGCAGATGAACCCGTCCTCGCCGCGGTCGAACACGTGGAACGCCTCCTCCAGCTCCCGCTCGCTCGCGCTCCCTGCCGCCGCCAGCTCGGCGACGACGACCTCCGCGGCGCCAAGACGATCGGCACTCCGGCGAGCCACCGCCGACACTGCACATCCACCTGGGTAGTAGGCCCAGCCGCGCCGTGACCGCCGCGGCGTCGCCACAGGTCAGCACCACCACCGGTGGTTCTTCTTCATTGTGTGTACGACGCTGCCGCAAACACGTCGGAGGGTCGTCGGCGTCGGCGTCGTGAAGGACGGAGCAGCCGACGACGGTGTCATCACGCGCCAGGAACTCCAGCGCCGCCCTAGCGAACGCGACGACCTTGCCGGCGACCGAGACGGCGTCGGCGATCAGCGGGCGCAGGACGAGCGTCAGCAGAGACGACGCCAGCGAGACGAGAAAGTCACGGTTCACCATCATTGCCAACATGTCGGAATTTCGCAAGAATCCTATATCTACACTTATATGATGATTATACGAAAACTGCTCGTGCGTATCAATTTTCAAATGGTGCCTAAATTTTGAAAACAAATGTGCTCGTAACGTGGAAGATATCCAGTGGAGTGGTTCATCATAAGAACATTTCCCGGCGTCTGCAACCTCGGCAGCCATTTATAGCTGGTTGATCAAATAAAAAAAAAAAAAATATGAACTGTAAAGATGCCTTCATCGTTACGATCCTTATTACGGAGAAATTCAGGATGGATGTCATTGTATTGCTCTTGGTGTGAAGAAGACTACGAGATGTTTGGAAGCTTCCACGAAGTTTCTGGCATAGAGAGAAGACTGGGATGACGTTATAAAGAGTTCGTAAATTTTATTTTGTTTTTTTAGTGAGGGAGAAAGAATGAGGATATAATTTATATATGCAGCTTGGAATGAAATATGAATGTTAAAATGGGCTCGCGAATGAACCGGTCCAATGCAAAGCTAGTTTGCCCAATGTTAAAATGGGCTGGGACGATGGCGTCGTCCAGATGTTTTAAAATGGTTGTTTTGACTACTGAGGTAAAAAACGTACAAAGTTTATCAAAATTTGTAGAGGACAGTGCTAACATCTACGACGTCAAATAGGTAAATATTAAAATACTTTCTTAATGTAACTAGTGATGCTCATCGGATACTGTAAATACTATTGGGTTTTTTATATATACAAATAAAATAGCGCTATAGCGGAGCTATAAGCGCCAATTGAAACGCCCATAACGCTATTGTCAATTTCCACGCTATTGGCGCTATTGGAGCTATAGCGCGCTATTGCGCCGCTAAAATGCGCTATTTCGCCGCTAAAGCGCGCTATTAGCGCTATAGCGCATTATTTCCGCGCAATAATAGCGCTATAGAGCGTGGCTATAGCGGCGCAATAGCGCCGAACAGTGCCCAAAAAAGCCCGATGCTATTTTTCATAGCCCGCGATCAAAAACATGAATATATATATAAACTTCATCATACTTTGGATGGTGTCAAACTGTCAATCAGAACAATTAAAGATCCTTGATATTTTAAGATGGAAGGTATAGAAGCTTACAAACATATTAATCTTATCACGGAGTTACCAGTCTGGTCAGATGGCTCCCGTAATTTACGGTGTGGCGATCAGGGCGATCTCGACGTCCTCGTTCCCGGTCTCGATCTAGATCACCATCGTCGGTGATCTTGATCTGCAAACGCTGACGGCCACCCGGCCCCGGCCCCACCACCACCGCAGTGTGGTGCCGCCAACAAAGAAACCGTCGGTTAGCCGTCCTGGCGCCGCCGCCCAAAGAACCATTAGGGTTTTGTGCCGCTTAGGGTTTCCTAAGGCCGGGAATTGTCTTGTGGCTGCGGTGGTGATCCTCGCAGGCCACCTCTGCTTGTTGTGCCATCTCGTCTGACGGCCATGGCGTCGACTGGAAGTGGCAAGTCGGGGGGAGGGGCGGAGGCCCTAAACCCTAACGTTTCGGATCTTCTCCAAAAGCTAGCGGCTGACTGAGGAGGAGGAAGCTGTGATCCTGGATTTCAGCGACGATGAGGAGGAAGAAACTATGGCCCCGGTGGAGTGGGCGTTGATAGGGAAGGTCCTGTCGCCGGCGCCGGTGAGTGTCACGCTGGTGCGCTCTGCGATGAAGCCGGCGTGGGGGAATCCCGTTGGACTGAAAATTCGACCGATCGGGGACAAGGAAGACAATCTCTTCGTGGCGGAATTTGGCTGCGCCCGGGACATGGAGAGGGTGCTGGCCGGCGCCCCATGGATGGTGGGAAGGTACTCGGTGTTGTTGCAGGAGTATGACGCAAAGCTCAGACCGGCAGACATCAAGTTTGATCGGATGGAGCTGTGGGTCAGACTGTTGAACCTCCCTCTTGGATGGATGAATAGAGGGAGAGGATCTCGTGCGATGGATCTCATTGGCAAGGTGTTACAGATGGATGTCGATGCGGAGGGGAAAGCCAGTGGCGCCTTCCTTCGGGCAAGGGTGTCAATTGAGATTGCTAAACCAATAAGGAGGGGGATTCTGATGCGGATTAACAAACATGAGGAGCCGCGTTGGTTTCCAGCACAGTATGAGCGTCTGCCATACATCTGCTTTCATTGTGGGCTGTTGGGGCACTCGGACATGGAATGTCCAACACCGGCGGCCAGAGGCGATGATGGTAAGCTGCCATATGATGTAAATCTGAGAGCTCCGGAGGAGAAGAAGCGCAGGGTGCAGTCCTTTGCGGCCGTTGCCGCTGCTGAATCCCTGGGCAGTGGGTCTATGTCAGGCTTTCGGCAGTCATCGCAGCCAAAACGACCAGCGAGTAATGGGTCGAAATCTGCGGATGGCTCACGCCAGGGGGAGAGTCAAACTAGGAATTTGGATGAGCAGGAAGTCCAGTCGCCGCTTAAAGCGACGCCAAAGGAAAGACCGCCGGCTGATACTGTTGGGGGGCTACGGCGGGCAAGAAACTGGTCTTCCAGGCTACTACAACAGACCAAGCCAAGGGACCGAGGAAGAGAAAATCAAAATTGCCAGAGAAGGTGGCTCAGTCACTTGATCTCAATATTCCGCCGGAGGGGGCTTCTTGTGCCCTAGTGCCAGCGGGTTTGGTGTCTTCAAGAGTCAGCCAGATGGATGGGGGGGCTGAGGCCGGTGGTGGAAGTACGGTGGAGATCCTGAAGAAGCAGAAGAGGGGAACAAAACACTCTGGATCGGCGGCGGCTGCGGGCGGTAGCCCCCGCCGGGAGCCATGAATCTCCTCGGCGTGAAACGCCGGGGGGCTGCGGGCGGCCCGAGGCAGTTCAAGAGCTTCACCACGTGGTGGAGGAGCGTAGGCCCGCGGTGGTCTTCTTGATGGAGACTAGAATGGGAGAAGAACGTGCTCTCGGCTTGAAAAAAGACCTTGGCTTCCCTAATGCTATTGTGGTCAAGTCGGAGGGCATGAGTGGTGGTCTGGTGTTGCTTTGGCGCAAGGATGTTTTGATTGCGGAGATGAGCAAGTCAAGGTCACATATAGACGTACTGCTGTCTTGTGATCGTCTACGGATTTCACAGTGGCGGCTTACGGGCTTTTATGGCGAGCCTAGGAGGGAGAGGCGCAGGGAGAGCTGGTTCCTCATGAGGTTTCTCAAGGCACAGTCCGATGTCCCGTGGTTGTGTTTGGGTGACTTCAATGAAACTCTCTCTGCCGAGGAACAATTCGGGGGCAATGATCGGGAACAGTGGCAAATTGCTGCGTTCCAAGAGGCGGTGAGTGACTGTGGTCTCACGGATATGGGGTTTCATGGCTTGCCCTATACATGGGACAACAGGCAGGAGGCGGATCGGAATGTTAAAGTCCGGTTGGACAGAGCGCTGGGGGACTCTAAGTTCCTAAGCAAGCTAGGCGATTCTGAAGTGTTCCATGTGCCCTTGGCTGAATCTGACCACTGCGGGCTCCTAGTGGAAGTCCGCCAGAGGGTACAGGGCACAGGGAGGAGAGGGAACCGAAAGCCCAAGGCCTTTCGATATGAAAACATGTGGAAACAACATGGTGAATATATGGAATTTGTCAAACACGCGTGGGATCCGGGATCAGGTGATGGTGGGCTCTCGGGGGTGGCCGGGGCCCTCTCGTCCATGCAGAACTCGTTGATAGCATGGGACTAGGACGGTGTTTGGGTCTGTAAGAAATCAGATCAAGGAGCTGCGTGATCAGATAGAGGTGGAGCGAGCAAGCAGCTTGTATCGGGGGCCATCGGATAGAGAGCGCTCGCTCATGTCGAGTCTCTCGACGGTGCTGGCTAGAGAAGAAATGATGGAGCGGCAAAGATCGCGGATTGCCTGGCTCCGTGAGGGGGATAGGAACACTGAGTTCTTTCAGGCAAGGGCCAAGGCGCGAGGGAGATCAAACCGAATAAAAATCCTGACCGCTGATGATGGCCGGATCCTGACGGAACAAGAAGACTTGGAGCAGCTCACGTGCGACTTCTATCAGAAGCTCTTCACGGCACAGGAGGAGCTGTCCCCCGAGCTGGTGTGCGCTCACGTACCACATAAGGTAACGCCGCTGATGAATGATATGCTAGATAAATCATTTACAGAGAAGGAGGTTGAGACGGCGCTGTTTCAAATGGCGCCCGGGAAGGCTCCAGGAGTTGATGGCTTCAATGCCGGGTTCTTCCAAGCCCATTGGGAGCTGATCAAGCCTTGTGTCATGCCTGTGGTTCTGAACTTCCTAAATGGGGGAGAATTGCCAGAGGAGGTGAACAAGACCCTATTGGTTCTGATCCCGAAGGTGAGTAACCTACAGGACCTGTCGCAGTACCGGCCAATCTCGCTTTGTAATGTGCTTTACAAGATTTGCTCTAAGACAATGGCAAACCGATTGAGAACCATCTTGGATGAGGTGGTGTCTGAGGAGCAGAGCGCCTTCGTCCCGGGGCGATTTATCACAGACAATGTGCTCATAGCGTATGAGTGCATACACCATTTGAAAAAGAAGAAGGGGAAGACCGGGGAGTGTGCCATCAAGCTTGACATGGCGAAGGCATACGATAGGGTTGAGTGGAGATACCTGGAAGCAGTTATGAGGGCACTGGGTTTCTCAGAACAATGGTGTACTCGGATCATGAAATGTGTCACCACGGTTTCCTTTTCGGTGCGAGTGAATGGGGTTTTCTCAGAGAGTTTCAAACCGACGAGGGGTATCAGACAGGGGGATCCTATCTCTCCGTATCTGTTCTTGCTTTGTGCGGAGGGGCTCTCGTCTATGATTAAAAGCATTGGGCCACAGTATATTTCTAGAGGAGTGAGGGTGAGCAGGCACTCACCATGGATCTCACATCTACTGTTTGCGGATGATTGCCTGATATTCACACAGGCAACAAAGAGAGGAGCTGACAGGGTGGCGGCCATACTGAATGATTACAATAAAGGCTCTGGTCAGTTGGTAAACAAGAGCAAGTCAGCAATCTTCTTTAGTCTCAATTGTGAGGATGATGACAAGGCGGTTGTCCATGACAGTTTACAAATTCCGAATGAGGCATTGGGAGAGAAATACCTTGGCTTGCCCACAAACGCTGAGAGAGGGTCAAGCGGGGCTTTCAATTTCTTGCATGGGAACGTGCGTGGTATGATTGGGGGCTGGGCCGAAAGAACTTTGAGCTGCGCTGCGAGGGAAGTACTGCTCAAAGCCAATGCCCAGTCGGTGCCCACATATGCCATGTCGTGCTTCATGTTGTCCCCAGTGGTCTGCCAAAAGATGACATCGGCGGTATCCAATTACTGGTGGGGCAGCTCGGTTGACAATCATAAGTTGCATTGGAAGCGATGGGAACATCTAACCAGGGCGAAAGCGGATGGTGGGATGGGTTTCAGAGATTTCTCCCTATTTAACAAGGCTATGTTGGGAAAACAAGGGTGGAGATTGATCACTAGGGCTGATTCGTTATGCGCACGGGTGCTCAAGGGGAAGTATTATCCACAAAGCGATTTCCTCTCGGCAACCAAGAAAAAACGAAGCTCAGCTACTTGGAAGTCTATACTGCACGGGCGTGATATTCTGGCCAGGGGCCTAATAAAAAGGATCGGGCCAGGAGATGTTGGCATTTGGGATGAAAATTGGATCTCGGGGCTGCAGTCATTCAAACCGCTGGTGCGTCTACCAGGTGCTGCGGCGGAGAGAGTTCATGACCTATTTATACCAGGGACAAGGTCTTGGGATGAAGATGAGGTCCGGAGATCTTTCATGGCGATTGAAGCCAATGAGGTACTCAAAGTCAAGCCGAGCTCACGGTCTCAGGAGGATGTGTTGGCCTGGGCATTCGAGAAGCATGGATTCTATTCTGTTCGGTCGGCTTATAGGGTACTCAAGCAGGAACAGATGGCGGTGGCCATGGCTACATCAAATGAAAACTCGGCCTCGGAGAACCCGGTGTGCTAGGCAAAAGTTTGGAAGCTGTCAATACCGCCCAAAGTAAGGGTTTTCTGGTGGAGAGTACTGCATAACTCTCTTCCTTCGAAAGCTGAATTGATGAGAAGACACATAGAGCGGGAAAGTTTCTGTGATTTGTGTGGCAATCCATCGGAGAATCTCTACCATATTTTCTTTGAATGTCCGGTGGCCAAGATGTTTTGGAAGGAAGTCAAGAAGCTGAGAGGCATGTCCATACCACTCCTACATCCCTGGTCATGGGCGTCTGATGTTTTCCACCCGGATGTGTGCTCACAGGAGACGGCGGCGCTCATCGCATGTGGATCGTGGTCGTTGTGGAAAGGACGGAATGACCGTCGGCATGGGCGCAAAGTTTGGGATCCGGGGGCTATGGCCCGGTTCGTCGCTAAGCTGCTCGAGGACTTGGAGGGCCTGAAGCCGGAGAAGAAGCCCAGTGCACCTGCTGTATGCAAAACCTGGGCTCGACCACCACCTGGGTGGATCAAGATTAATACGGATGCAGGGTTTAATAATGAACTGTGCTCAGGGCGTGCTGGAGTGGTAATCCGGGATCATCAGGGTCAGCTATGTGGAGCAGCAGCGAGATGGCTCGACGATGTACCGGATGCACTGACGGCGGAAGCACTTGCAGCAAGAGGGGCTTGAGCTGGCGGTGGAGTTGGAGGCCAGCAAGTGCATCTTGGAGACGGATTGCAAAGGTTTATCAAATCTCATTGCTAATCCGGGGGCGGCTAAGTCGTACATTGGTGGTATTTGCTTCGATATAGCAGAGCTAGGCAAGAATTTTTGATGAGTTCTCGGTCGAGTGGGTTAGTAGAGAGGCCAACTCAATGGCTCACGTGTGCGCCTCTTCTGTAACGCTCACCGAGCGATCTTTTTTTTTTTTTTGATGATTATCCAGGTTGGCTAGTAGATCTAGCAGCCAAAGATTGTAATCTTGCCGTGAATTAATACAAAGCTCTGTGTTGCTCAAAAAAAAAACATATTAATCTTATCCTAAAAAAAATAGTTCATTTTTTGAATTTTGTGTAGCTTTCTTGTGAAAGCATATGCATCCAAGCATGACTTTACAATCGTTGAGTTGATCGTCCTCATAAGAAAGATGCGCTAATTAATTCAAATATAAGAAAGATTGCCAGCCTCCTTTTTAATTAAGAAAATAAAGCTTACCAACGTTCTCCCTCCATTTCCAAATAAATTAATTCCTTGAATCAGTCCTTATTCAAACTATCTTAAATTGACCAACTTTATAAAAAAAACATCTATAAAACCAATTGAGTATACTATAAAAATATATTTCATAATTTATCCAGTTATAACAATTTGTCGCTATAAATATTAGTACTTTTTCTACCCCTTCTATGCCAAAAAAAAAAAACATGATGTTTTAGTTTTGCCCCAAGTCAAATATATAGAAAATTTTGTATCATTTATATAAAAAAATATTTGGATGACGCAAAATAGATACAGTGTGAATAGATTCCATAACAAATTTAATGATACTCATTTGGTAATATAAACCTTAGTATTCCAGCGTATAAATTTAGTCAAACTTCAAATAGTTTCACTTACAAAAAACAAAACACTAAAATAGTTTCATTTCGGACAAGTCCTCCATCCCTAATTCTTTTTTTTTACACCAAGTTTGACCACTCGTCTTATTCAAAACTTTGCAAAATATCACTACTTTTGTCATGGCTTGCTTTATTAATAAAAATTTTTCACATTTTTTTTGAAAAAGGTAAGTAGTCAAATTAATGGTAAAAAAAAGTCAAACAACTTATTATTTGGGATAGAGAAAGTACAAGTCAAGATTTAATTTGGGGCAGAGAAAGTAAAATTATGGAATACCAGTGTACTAACATTTGCATGCAGTGCAACTGCAAAAAGCGCCCTATACAAGCACTGAAATTTTGATGGTTGATCACAGTAGGAGGGGTGGCAACTAGCATATATAACTAAAAAGTGCACAACATGCATTCCCAAAGCATGACTACAAACCAGTTCAAGAAAACTTAATGCGATGAGTAGATGACAACTGATTTGTGCAAAACACATCCCATTTCACATTGTAACATGAAGAGGGGTGGACTTATTCGATGGTGCATGGAACACCTAGGAGACCCCTGCTGCTTCATACAAACCACCATGAAGAGCTGCTTCTGCTGGTAAAGACAATTCAGTTACTTTCATAAACTTGTGACAGAATTTTGGAAGGTGAATTTAAAGTCGATCAGCAGAGATCTATACGTGCAACTGAAAGAGGAGATGCAGCTCTTGTGATGATCATTAATTCAAATACATAAAAGAACATGAGATCAATAAGCTAAGTAATAAAAATGTTGTGAGAAGGGCATAAATTTAATAAGAGTTGTGGATAACTTACATAAGGGCAAAATGAGAACAAAAAAACATTACATCACATCTGGTGTTTGAACAATGCTAGAAAATTGGTAAAAAAATAAATAAATAACACATCTCATCAGGTATTTTCCAAAACCAATGCAAACATATGCTAAAAGAATTACTAATTGTATTAGAGTCTGTTGTTTGTGGTAGCTGTTGCAGAGTGTTGAATCTAGTTACTTACTCTTCTAGTGGGATTTTGGCTGTTGCCACTCCAAAAAAGATGGTACAAACTGAAACTAAACCAAACAAATATGCACAGTAGCACACAAGTCCCAAAACTTGCCAAGTGGTTCACTCGAGGTCTAAACCTCCCTAACTAGTGTTGATCAGCTTGCTTGGCATCAACATGTGAACCAGGTCAATGGAGATTTCTAACACCACTGTTGCACTTTATATGCAACTTTATCAGTCAAAGAATAAAAGATAGGCCAAAGCACATTTTCTAATATGAAAACACAGGGAATATAAAGAAACAGGCATTAACTACCATATCTTGTGCGTTCAGAATTCCTAAAATTAGTATGAAGAAATCATCTAGCATCAAATTTCAATTTAACCAAAAGGCACCAAAATACAGTTTTTCCCAACTGGAATGTTTACTGTGCAATATATCATAAACATCACATGCACCATCAATGCAGAAGTATAATATTAGCCAAAGAACTCTAGTAGGATGACAACTCTTAAGTCAATGGTTGCAGGAGACATAATATTTTTGTAAAAAGTATGTCAAGAAAACAATTGGAAATCACTAACCTGGAATATTATGATGCAATAATTTCCTTATAGGGCTGGTTATTAGCCAAAGGAACCTCTACACTTGGGGGACCAACATAAGCAACTTTTAGACTTCCGGAAACTAGAATGGGTTCCCATTTGAATATTAGGATGGTTCTGACCATAATCATAGGTAAGCTCTGTCATTGGAGGAATATGCTTGATTGCAAAGAACGCAATATGAGGATATCCCTCATCACCATGATCATACAAAACTGGTTGCCAAAACACATTAGGTGAGCAGCTGTGGTTCATAAAGCGAGCTATGTTGCCAGTTCGTTTTGCACTGATGACTATAGGCAGTTGCTTAGGTGTCTCATTTGAGTCAGCAAGACTAGGTTCACCCAGCAATTCTGGTGCATAGTTCCATCTTAAATTCTGCTCTGAAGGTGAAGTCTCAAATATGTAATCATCTTCAGCACTCATGCTATTTCTGTCAATGATTTCACCTGCATATTCACAGATAAATGTGCCTGCTCGAATTGGATCCCAACTACGGAGGCCCCAACCACGTTCTCCTGTCTTAAAAACTTCAAAACGGATCTGCGTTCCTTTCTGTACAACTCGGTTCCGGCAATTTTGTGAACATGTGCAGGAATCACCACACTCATATAAAATAGGCATGCGGCTAACAAGTATGCCTGAAGCACTGTAAGGAAGGTCACCAGCATTTTGATGCGTACAAGAGCAGTTGTTATCACCAGGGAGGCACACACTTATGCATTTGCAACCTTGCATCTTTCTCATCGAGCTCAGAGAATTCCCATATGTCAATTTAGTTGTATAGGTGAAGCGGCTAGGGCCCTTCTCATCGTCAACCTCATTTACAAGGCAGACAGGGTTACTTTCCACACCATGTGATATGTCAAGCAATAAAACATGGTCTCTAGATGATGGATTTTCCCTCCATTTCTCAGTCTTCTTCCACACTGCAATGCCATCAGGTTGGCCAGGTTCCCTAAGCAACTTGTGTTTAAACACATTGAAACCAGATTTCCCTTTCTCTACCCAGGCTTCTTTGATCTTGTAAAGGCCATCGTATATGTAAATCTTGCCAGTTGGACAAGTCAAATCTTTTACGCTACGAATGACTCTGATTGGATTACCTCTGTGCAAACTCCTCTCCAGTGCAAGATTACCCCTCTCAAGTTTTTGGTCATCCTTACCAGACATGCCCTGTCCAGTGTAAACTAGAACATCTGGATCATCTTCAGTGTTATCATATACACCAGCTGATACAACACTAATAGCTACAGGGTCCTCCTCATTACCAAACTTGGCAGACATGTAATCTATCCCTGCCATGCTCTGACTATTCAGGCCCACTAAGCACATCTCAATTCTGAAGTAGAACATATCACCAACCTCAACACCTGGAACCTCTCCTATCCTCTTGTTCTTATTGACACGGAGTTCAGCATTGATCATAATGCTCCCAGCCTTCAAGTTAGGCTGCTGCTTTGCAACTTGTTTCACGTCATCCATCTGCACAAGTCTGCGTCGCAAGGCATCAAACATCATGAGTACATTATCTGCAGTTTGCCTAGGATCATCTGAAGATAAAGATGGAAGCTGTAACAGATTGGTGTCAATTTTCCTAGGTCGTCCACGTTTGATTGTGTCAACAGAATCACCATCTATTGAAATAACTGACTGACTTGATGGAGTCGCTGAACCATCAAGCACACGCTTTGGACGACCCCTCTTCCTTTTACCACTTTCAGAAGGTGAGACAGCAGAAAGTGGCTGAGGAGAGGACACGCTATCTTTTGAGTGAATTGGAGTAGCAATATCTGAACTATCCTGCAAACGTTTGGGACGTCCCCTTTTTCTCTTACCAGAATCATCAACAGTGGCCTCTGGAAGTGTCAGAACAGGTGTGCTATCTACTTGGGAGGTCGGAGGAGCCATTACAGGAACATTTTGTACACGTTTGGGCCGTCCCCTCTTCCTCTTCCCAGATTCTTGTGGCGCGTCTGAAGAAGGCGTCAGGGACACAATAGTGTTACTTTCCTGAGGAGCTGAAGAAACTGGAATAGCCACAGGAAGTGAAGGAGCTGGAGGAATAGTATGGGCTGAAGGAGCCAAAGGAACAGTAGTATCAGGTACACGCTTTGGCCTGCCCCTCTTCCTCTTACCAGATTCCTGTGTGGCAGCTGAAGGAGTTTGCAAAGGTGTGGCCAAACTGTTGACTGCGGTACCATTAGCATGAGGAGCTCCGTTCAGAGTAGCTGTCTGTGGCTGTCTCTGCCTGGGTTCTGCTTCTGCAGCAGGTGCAGGCGCTGCAAACATTGGTGGAACAGCAGGCGTCCCCAACTCAGTGCCTCCAGAATATGCTCCAAATGGGGTCACACAAACAACTGAAGGTGTGTTTTGAGGAGTGAATGTGTGAAGCCCTAGTGGTGCAGGGAACATGGGAGTCAATGTACGCAAGGGCTTGGCATCAACAACTGCTGTATCATTCAAAGGAACTGAAGCCATTTGCTGAGCCATTTTAAGAAACCAATTGATCTTCCAACAACTAAGTTGTAGTCCGACAATCAAGTTTTATGCCACTCTTTCCTTGGTGCTTTCATCTAACACTATTTCACAGCTCATACTTTGTGGAAATCTGAAAAAGTGGGGGAGAGATCCATCAGTGTTGTATAAAAATGGAACAAGGAATCAAAACATATGATTTCTTATTGTTTAATGCATCATTTTTGGCATCTTTCTATTAGTATACAAGAAGAATTATCAGATTAGGAGATATTAAACCAACTGTTGTACAGATTTCTAGTAAGTAGCATGAGCAAGTTAAAGTAGCAATTTCAATTCTAAGTGCCAACTTAAGATAACATCACAAGAAAGATTTAAAAGCATCTACAGTAATCAGATATGCCTGCCAAATGAGCCAGTTTCAAGAAAACCAGAGTTGGATGGAACTTGGATTTCCAGAAGCAAGGGCACATCAGATTATAAACGTTGCTGCAGGCACCTTGTAACAAAGCAATTTCTCATTCCAGTATAATAAATCAGATGGTTCTTTTGTACATGCATTTTTCAAAGTATGTTTACCCAGTAATTTGATCTATTTGCAGGTACTTTAGTTGTATAATATCATCAAAACTACTTTCATATCATTGATAAATAAATTTATATCTCTTTCCTGATTTCTAAAAAAGGAATAACAGCTATAAGCTTAGATAACTTCTTATTATTACAATTCTAGAACAAGTTTTTGCTAGGTCCTACATATACGTTTACAGTCTAAATTTTGGTTAAGCTGCTTAAGCACAGGTCAGGAAAAAAAAATGCCATTCTCTCTAGCAGCACGTTGCAACAAGAATAACAAATTGTGGTCGGCAATAACAGAAAAGAAAGGCTGGAGAATGTTTGGGGACAATAAAAGAAAGGTAAATGGTGCTTAGAAATAACCGAGGGAGAAGCCAGTTATTATTCAATAAATTTGCCAAAAGTTTGGTTATTAGGGCGTGTTTGGATTGCATCCAACTCACGCAACATGTTGCCCCACCGCAAGTGCCAAACACCCACGCCACACACTGCTAAAGGCTCGGCGGCTGCGCAGCTGCTAGTTCAAATTTGGCGCCATAACTCGCCAACTGTCTGGCGGCCGATATGTCCGCCACACTCGCGGCGCGCCGTAGCTGTGGCATCGTGCGGCTCTGGCAGGAGCCAAACGCGCCCTTAATATTGCTGCCTCCATATTTCGCCATGCATGCTATGGGTCCACGATGCTCTGCAGCATTCTTCTTATAACATTCCACCCAGTCGCCTAGCCAGTGCTGGAGCCAGTGAATCAGCATGACTAGGGCCAGCAACAAAGCTCGTAAACACCACACACCGGTCCACATATCCAGAGACAACGTATGCTACTAGCACTAAAATTGGAGGTAATCGGGGCAGGCTTGTTTAACTAGAAACTTCGGATCTTGAAAACGGTACAAACCAAGAATCGGAACAGAGGTAATAAGTCTAGTACGAATCTATCTACATAAATACGTAATAGGACATTCAGATTCCAATCTGTGCAACTGAAATAGGATGCGCCAAGAGAACTGAGAAGTAAACAACCTGCTGCCCCTACCACCCTGTCCTGCCGCACGCAGGAAGCCTCCACCTCGCGCCGCCTGGCACACCAGCAGCCTGCAGCGGCGCAGCGCCGGCCGCATGCCGGGCGCACGGGCACAGCGCAGCCGGTCCAACCGTAGCGGTCGTGAATCGATTTGGTCGCGACGGGCTGGTTCCGAACTGATTTCGCCGCGCCGTGCGGCTGCCGTCCCTGGATCGAGATCGATTTGGCTGCGCAGCTAGGGTTTGGCGGTGGGCAGTGGCTCAGTGTGGGCAGATGCGAATGATTATGCGAGTGAGGAGACGAGCGAGCACGGACGGCGACGCCGGCAGATCAGGTGAACTGTTTGCTCGGTGCTTGCTGGGCCTCAGCAATGATGATAGCAGATCCAGCCCACGGAGGCCCATATTGGGCCTATAGGCTTTTTTAGAAATTTTTCCCTCAAAACAAAAAGTAGTAAGGTATTTTTTTGTCAAAAAAAAAGGAATGGAAAAAAGTTGGAAATTTTTACCTGGCTCAACTATCGCGATTGTCCAATTTTCCTTGTTGATCCACAAAGCTTTAAAGTGCGTTTATTTTTGCATTTTGGTTGGTGTTGATAGTGGTTGTGCTGATATGGGGCCAGAACAACAGAATCAGAGTGAGAAAAAAATGATTTGAAAAAT
This sequence comes from Hyparrhenia diplandra, assembly GCA_015847255.1. Lineage (NCBI taxonomy): Eukaryota > Viridiplantae > Streptophyta > Magnoliopsida > Poales > Poaceae > Hyparrhenia > Hyparrhenia diplandra. The sequence goes on from JADLZK010006645.1 coordinate 18,121, forward strand.
TGTGGATTTTTCCTATATTCCTGTGGGCCCAGAACAAATTCATGTGGCAGCCCCCAACAACATTTCCTTCTAACAAAACTCAAGCATCCAACAGGAATTACAGCTCTTTCTAGAACCGAATGAAATTTACATTTCTTTCCTTTACTGATCCAGAGAAGTGCTCCTTGTCAAGATGTAACACTATGAACAATGACCAAAAAATGCTAACTGCCAGCCTACGGCTAGAAAATAACCAAGTAACTAAAGAACTAATGAACTACCTGCTTCGTTTTCCTTGGTGGCTAAAAGAAACAGGAAGAGAGGTCTGAAAATGGACCATGATGGGCAGTGAAACATATCCCATGACATAAACCGATATGCAACACCAACATTAAACAGCTCTTCATCTGGCTCAAGCTCGCTGAGTACCAATGGCACTCCAAAACGGCACCAAGACTGCTGTGGATGCTCAGCAACACAGGAAGTCACTGTTACAGTATTTGTCAAGCTCCTTTTGTTGGACCCCTCACCGCCCCTGGTCCGAGAAATGAGCTGCTGCGGAGTGCAAACCTCTCCATGCTTCAAAGAGAACAATAGCTACAGGATTTAGGTTCCCAAAATATGGTCCACCTTCCAACCTAGGAGTTCAACGGTCTTCTTAGTCCACTTTCCACCTGTTAATGAAAAAAAATGTTAGCCATGTCCCAAAACACATGTCCAAGTCAATGAAACTGCATCTCTACACCATACAATGCATCTGGTGTGATGTAGTTTTACTGTGTAACTGTGCAATGCGCCAATGCCATTGATTTGGGACTTCACACTCTAAATTCACATGAAAAATTATGGCACTAAATGTTCAAACAGAAATTCTGAAAACATTGGTGAAGGTAATCCATGGAGTGCTGTATCAGTAGCACCCTGAAAATTTTCAAATGTAAACTCACAACTATTGTCCCACAGAAATGTTTGCAAATAAAAATTAAAAATGCTCCAACTCCGCAGCATGAATATTAACCAGTAATTTGATCAGTATGGTGTATTGGGCAGTCAGCCAAAAATGCCTAATGTGCTTAGTGTTAAGAAAAAAAAATGCTTTTGCCAAGCTGGTCCAAATTCTTCATCATGTCATTATTTATGGCATTGAAATTTCAGTCATTTCCTTTTCACCAATAAGCCTGTGAGTTCTAAGCGCTAGGTTAATAGTCAGAAGACAGCACTAAGTGGGTCTCGGCCGCAGCCACCTGGGGCGACACATCATCAATCTTCCAGTATGCACTAATTTCTTTTACTATCACTTTCAGTTTGACCATGTTTGCTAGAAGGGAAGCATACAAAATTTTGATCTTACGACCAAAATATCTCCACAATTAACAAAAGAACCACCCAAAGTATTTATGTTGTGGAGTTGGAGCATACTGATTTATTGAGAACACAAGATTAATTGTGTTCACAAATTATGGAGAAAGCATGCATTCATACACTCAACTCTAGCTTAAATAGACATAAAGGTCTTAACAATTTGCTGGGGGGGCTTACAAGGCCAGGATATATATAGAAATCTTCTAATAAACTGATCGTTCTGCAATTCCAATTACAGGTATCACTTACATCATTAGCCAGAAGAGATCTACAAGCAAAAGATTTAAGTCGTGGAGACTGGCCCGCAGATGTTGAACCGCTGTCATTACTACCACTTTGTTTATCACCCTGCAAACAGAGTATTCTTTTTAAAATTAACATACTGACTTGTACTTGTTGCAACATTGACAAGAGTTGATATATATGACTTAAATAGTGTTGCATCCTAGACGAGTCATTTATCCCATTTGTACCAGGACTACAAAAACATCCTCATGAAAAGTGCATACAGTATATTTACAATGAGGGAGTCAGAAACTAACATCTTCAACCTGGGCAAATGCATTACAGAAAAACACTCAAAATCGGCATTGTGCTTGTACTAAGCTATAAGCACAACCAAATTCTTGATGGCAATGAGAATACAGAATTACAAATGACTTAATATAAATCAGAGAGACTTTGCAGTCTATTGCATGAGAATTTCTTAAGTTAGATCCTGTCAAGGTAAATGTTTAACAATTTATAGTTCAAACTTCAAACCATAATTATCACATATAAATGAAAAATCCAACCATCACAATACTTCCTCCAATCACAAATATAAGTCCATTAAGACATTAAGAGGTCTCCAATATGACATTTTGACAAGCAATATCTGTAAAAGTATACATTACCTTAAATGAAAAGAGCTACATATTGTTCTTAATGAATATATTAATTTCAATCTTCCATTGTTAGTCTATACAAAAATTAACATATTGACCTTCAAAGTTAAAGAAAAGTTTGACTTAGGATATGTCTATTCGGTTCAGAATCAGAGAAAGCAACTAAGATAATATATTGCTATTTTGTCTTGTTTCTGTACCAGGGAGAAAATCCTGACCAGTTTTTCAGTGGCCATATCCATATGGAATCCCCTCTAACCAGGGAAAACAATTTAGGTGCAGTTTCCACTAAAGTTTCCCATGTTACCACATCAACTGTACTAACAAAATCAGTGAACTATGCACAGTTAATTGTTGTGAACCAAAGTACTACATAAACCTCAAATCCATATGACAGCTGAAAAGGTCCACGTTTTAGAAGCAGTCCAAAAGTATAGTTCAGACATGTATATTTATCTAATTCACTTTTATGCAAACATGTTCACACAGAAAAGAGCCACTTACATGAAAATAGTGCAATTAAGTAGGTCAGTATTACTAGAAGAATTGAATAGATACTTTACACGCTGAAACTACCTCATTGGTATTTCTTCAGACAAATAAATACATCAAAGATGTACAACAAGATTTTGGTATGTAATACAGTGACACTTTTCTAATGTACCCATAGGGCCATAGCACATTCATGTTCTTAATTTATCTGTCATTGAGGTTAAAGGTTAGGTGGTCAAGAGAAGACAAATTTATTGAGATAGAAAGATGACAAATTTGACAGAGGTATTTGGTCATCCTATTCTTTCCTCTAATAAGTTAAACATTGAATGAAAAAGAAAAGAGAATCAAGTGGTAGAAACTAGATGGTAATACCTGATGATTGCATGTGTTGTTTTGAACATCCTCAAACAGTGATGAGTAGTAAGAAGGATCATAGATTGAACCTCCCAATATATCATCTGCCATGGAACTTCGTCTAACTGAATCAGATCTAGGGCTTAAGAAACTATTTCTTGCTTCATGGTTGGTTTCAAAAAATATGTTGGCGTGCTGGAAGAAGCCCCTAATCTATACATCTGAATCCATAAGAACGAAGATAGAAACCTGACTGAAAACCCAATGATTTGCATCCACAATGCTAGTCTGAGTGAGAAAACAAAAAAGTCGACCATACTTCTCATCAGGAGTAATAGTCCTGTATAATTAGAAGACAAAGTTAGGAAACAGATTATGACACTAGAAGAATGTTGTCGTGCCTAAAAAGAATTACACAAGAAAAAAATTCTCAAAACAAGTAATCTTTTGATATCCAATAGAACACATGGACTTCTTTGCACATCAGTCAGTCAGTCACTATCACAAGTAATGCTTTTGATATTGATACATGACATCAAAGTCATATCTAGCCATTACTCTCTACTGTAACAGCTTAGCAAAATCATAATTACGAAAATAAACTTCGAGACAAATCTATACATATCATTTTGTAAGTATAATCCAAATGTTCCTAAATATATGAAAGCAATGGTTTAGAATATATGATTACACACATACTAAAGTTTCACTTGATGGAGTACCAAAAGAACTTGTTCTACAAAGTTCTATGTGGGCAGCAGTTGAATCATAATTCATAGTAACGACTCTAGTGAGATAATGGAAGAAGTTGAAACCCATATTGGTAGTCATTGCCAAATCAGTGTTGAAAATAATTAGTTATGCCATGGTGAAAGATGAATAAAGAAACCCACTCAAAAAATTGGTCAATTAAGCATACTGTTATAGAGAATATCACATTCCTTTCTAGATGCCAGATCCACATTGTACCAAATGGAAACATTGGGTTAACTAAATTGAAAGATGGTGACTGCCGAAGACATACCAGATAGCATTTGAGAAGAGTATAAACCAAGCAACGTCAAGGACGACAGCAAAGAAGAGAAGGACAGCATATGTCCGGCCAAGTCTCTGGCTACTGCTCTCAATCGCAACAACAGCAAATAGACCAATCACCAGGTTGATCACAAGAACCCCATTGAACAATGCCCCAAGTGATCCGATCAGCGCACAACCAATCTAAAACGAAAATGATCAAGTAATTATGAGGATGAATACCACAACTTCATTTAAATTCAAATTCTGCTGAATGAGAGCCCATAACAATAAGAATTCAAGTCACAAAATGATCAAGGCACCTAACAAAAAGCTAAGTACTCTAAGTACCAGACGAGCTAATTATGTAAAACGCTAACTATAGCCAATCATCATAGCATTGTAAACCGACTGGTTTCCCTTAACTGTTTTTCACCGACTCGATAGGTCAACATAATCATGTTTTAAGGGATTCACACAGTTGCATCTAACAAAAATTAACTTGTCCGATTGTCTCCAACAATGTAACAAACACAAAGACAGCAACAGAAACTGCCCAAATCCAGAGAACAAACACCACAGTATTAAGCTGCGAGGCGTAGTTACATCTAACCATAACTGAACCTTGAAGCTTCATCCACAAGCCTACTAGGTCAAAACCCAAGCGTCAAGCAATCTCACGCCTCAAAGAGAAAACAAGTGGAACCCTATTTGAATTGCATTGAACCAAACTAGAATTCAATTCCCCATCGCGTTCAAACAACTACAACTACTGACAAAAATTGAGGCAGCCAAAATAACGCCAACTACGGTAGGAGAGAAACAATAGAACACGCTCCAAGGCCGATACCGTCACCAGTTTCCAAATCACAGGCTCTAGCGCTAGCAGCAGCAGCAGCAGTATCGCGTAACAGAGCAGAAGCAAGCCGATCTCGCGAGGGGCGGCAAGCCGCCGTGGGTGGGGAACAGGCCGATCCGGCCGTCGGAGGCGACAAACAGGGAGGGGAGGGGAATGCGCACCTGGAGGTAGATGAGCGCGAGTGCGAGGGACTGGAGCGCGTCGTAGTCGCGGAGGAAGGAGCGCAGCCGCGGCCCGGCTCCGAGCAGCGACGGCGGGCAGCAGGGCATCCCGGACCCCCGGGCGGGCGAGGGCGGGGGCGGGGGCGGGGGCGCCGGAGCCTGGCGCGGCCTCTGGATGACGGCGCGATCGGGGCGGGGCGGGGGAGGGAGAGGAGGAATCCAGGAGGGGGATTCGCCGCAGATTCGCGTGGTGAGGGCGGGGCGGGGCGGGGTGGTGGTGGTGGAGAATCTGCCCTCCGGCCTCCGGCGGATGCCGGACGGTTTTCTTTTCTGGGTTACTATTAATTATTATATTATAAATTGTTATTAATCGAGGGAAGGGAGTTTTTTTTTTTTAGTGTGAACGGTGAAAGCGGCGTGACGTGATGGGGCGCTAATCGGGCCTTTGTCTCATTTGTTTGGGAAATTATTTAATTTTTCTTTTTCTGATTTGTGCGAAAAACTTTTCTGATTTGATAAGTAATTTTTTTTTTCATGTGGCTTGTGCTTTTCACGGAGACCTTTGATTCACAGATTCCAAAAACACACGAAACCGGCAATCCGATAATTCTTTACAGGCTTTATTTGGATGGATGTAATCGGATTAGCATCAATCCAAATGGATTAAGGTGGATCAGAGTGGTACTTGAACAAAATTATACCACAATTAACTCCACCATGTGGATTGAGATGTGAATTATCATCACATTATCAAAACAAGGTCTTATAATGGATACCGGAGAACCATTTGGATCACATGATTCCTATAGAGAAAAAAAATAACACGGGAAAGGATAATCCTTTGGAATGTTTTTTTTTAGATAATGTTGGAATGGGTACTATAGAACCATTTGCATAGAAAACCCATAGAAAGGAAAACCAAAGGATTACTAAAGGTTTTTTTTTTTTTTTCTATCATTCACTTTTTTTGGAAAATTTGTAGGAAAAGAGACATCTACTCTTGACCTCAATTGTCCTCCATCTGCCTCGTCCGAACACATGTTATAACAAAAGTCCTATAATTCAAATCCTCTATTTTTCAGTTGCATTCCAACCATATTTATGTTTTTTCTTATTCCTATGCTTTTTATATTTTTGCATTTCAAAAGGAGCAAGCATGTGTTTAGTTTGATATCCATAGCAGGTGAGACGGTATGGTTCCATCTTAGTTTTTTCCGGTGGTTCTGTTCTATTTCATATTTGGTTAGACATCACATGTATGCACTCATTCATATCCACCTCAATCTAAATGTGTTGGAGTTAATTTAGGTGGAGTTTAGTTTAATTTCCATATTAATCCACATGAATATACATGTATTGATGTGATTGGATACAAGTGAATCCAACAAGCCCTTAAGTGGATGAGGTCATTATAGTTTTTTTTTTTATTTGAGGGGTAGATGGGATGAGTGATGATGTGGCTCCATTGTGGACCCACCTGTCACCTATTGCAATTTAAACTTTTCCATGCCAACAAATAAAACTTAGACAAAAAATTATTATAAATTTGGTAAGCATAATGTGAGAGGTTGACAATTTTTTTTTGTAGCAAACCAAATGACAACTAAAATTATAGTTTGAAAATTTTTGACTTGACATATTTTGGAATCAAGTGGAACCAAATGTTTCTCTCACGTAACAAAAAAATAGCATCAATCGACTCAGCCACACAAAACCACGCAGACTGAATGAATAAAGCTATCCCTATAGCGAGCATCCGTGATCCGTTAGTTCGTTGTTACGTGACCATACACAGCATCACACACGTAAATGGATGGAATGGAATGGAATGGAACTATACGTGCAGACGTGTTTTTTGCCTAAAAATAACGGTACCTGCTGCGACGAAACACGAGTACGTGGACGCCCAGCTCTCATCAATCAATCGCTCGAAACGCACCGACCGCTGGCCGGCCTGTCACGAGCACGACTCGCCACTTTGTTTGACACGTGTGGGGACAGCGTCGCGTCAAACGATAGATCAAGCGCCCATCCAGCTCGTGCACGTGTACCAACCTCGTGACAGAACGGATGAACGTACCTGTTGCAAAATTATGATTTTTTTTTTTTAAAGCACGGGGATTTTCCCGGATACTCTTAAGAAGAAGGTGAGGCGCCACTGCGTGAGCCAGCGCTCGAACGCGGGCGGGCAGCCTGAGCCCCAGCTCAGCTGACCAACCCAGCCCCAGCTGGGTTCTCGTTGCAAAATTATGATCGGCGGCATCTATTGGGATGGATTTAGATTCAAAATTATAATAGCTATATTCTGTCCCTATGTTTTGAATTTTTTTTTTTCAAAAAATACATATCAACACCGGTAACAAGTAACAACAAATGTATTTGCTAAAGAATCAAAATTTTTTGACAGTACATGATTTGGTTGTAGAGATCTACAAAACGTGTTGTTTCGAGAGAGATATTACGTAAATCAAATCGCATAAGCTTTTATTATCAAACAATCGCTAGTCTCGCACGCTTGTGTACCTAAAAAATTACGGTCACCGTGAGATCAGGGGGGGGTCGGCCGGCGGCGAAGTCGCTAGCGTGCTGGAAAGGTCTCACTAGCGATTTGGCTTTTTATTCTTTCTCCGTGCTACACAATACCGGTGGATCCATTCCCTTGTTCGTCGCCCTAGGAACTTTTGCTGATCTTGCCTCAATTGGGCTTTTTGCCCCTAATAAAAACATTAGCTTAAGTCAAAAAGCATCAAAATATATTTTGACGGTACATGTACTAGATAGTAAGTGTTTTCTATGGACTTTTTCTTTTCAAAATTATACTTTGAAAACACTCCTCCAAGGTAACAAAATGTAAGTTGTTTCATATTTTATAAAGTATCAACGGCGCGCTATTCTACAGCTTGGTGTAACATAATTATTCTACACCAAAAATCTTACTAGTACGACTTGAGTAGTATTAGTCAAGCACCAGATATTGACTATTAACCAAAAATGTGAGTTGTTTGGTTGCATGTTTATTTATTAATATATTTTTGCTCGGTAATTTAATAGTCTTGGTGTAGAATATAATTTGCTAACCCAGGTGTAGAATAGCTTTTGTATTATGTCGGCCATATATAAACATAATTTATCTTTTATTATGTATTTATATGTAAACATAATTTCTATCTAGGCAAGTAGCAAAAGCTATGTATACCTAAGCCAATGTATTTTTATAGACGATTTTCCATGAGATCAGGGGAGGGGGTCGATCGGCGGTGGGCGACACGACTGGTGGTGAGGGAGTCGCTAGCTAAGGTGGCGATGGAGGAAGGCGTGAGAAGAAGGCCGGGGGGAAGAAGTTGTGTGGAGCCGGGTCGTGCGTGAACGACGACCTTCCCAATACCTAGGAGAACAGGATCCATTCATTTGTTATTAGGGCCTACTTGGAACTTTTTGCTGATCTTGCCTCACCTGGCCTGCTTTTGCCCAACAAAGCAAACATAATCTTACAAGTAAAAAAGAAAAAGAGCAAAGATAACCGTACTCACATGGGCGAGCTGATTTGGTTCTCCTGCATGGGCAAAGCAAGAGTTTGTGAACCTGCCAAACAATTGTCCTTGCCTCTTGTCAAAAAACACACACACACACACACAAATTGTCCTTGCCGAGCAAGGTAAGCCAAGCGAATCCAGACAACTGCCTTTGCTGAGCATGGTAAAGCAAGCCAATTTCCAGGAGCTTGGTTAACGTGTGATTATTGTTTGAGTGTGGGAGTACTAGTACGACTTCCATACAGAGTAAGTATTAAGCAAGACCAACCACTGACAGTAATTTGGTTAACCACTACCTAATTAGTTGATTAGTTGCACATGGTTTCCTTGTTTATTAATATATTTTTGCTCAGTAATTTAATTCAATTTTTGCTCGGTAATTCAATTCAATTTTTATTAAATGTATTGTCAGATCTGTTGATGTTATTGTGGCTTGGCCCTAATTAGATAATTAGTTACACATGGTTGCCCTGTTTACTAGATTAATTAATATGGTTGTCCTTGTCAATGTTTTGTTCTATAGTAATAGAAAATTAGCTTATATAATCAGTAACCCTGGCTGATCAGATGAACGTGTTGAAAAGCGTAGAGAAGTATGTAACTTTTTTTTCTGTAAAAAATGTGAATCTTGGTAAGGGGACAATGTTCTTATAGTTGTTGTTTTCATGCTTTGGTTGTAGTTTTATATGAAGTTGTAGGAGAAGCATCAAGCTATGGAGGAAGAGAAGATTCAGTTGAGGCTAAGTTAAAGATGCTTTATATTGTTGTCATTTCTCGAGTTGCATCTTGCATTCTGTGTTTCTGATCCCTTTGGTATGTTTAGATTGTTTAGTTGACATTAACCTTGATGCTCGTCTAGGCGTAGTTGAAGTTGATTCTCCACTGTCGGTCATGATTCAGACATGAATAAAGTTCAGTTGACCTAAAGTTTTTGCAAGATACTATATTGTAAATCAGTCTGTTAGTTGAATACTAATCTTCAGTTAACTAGAAAACCGTTGGATGCATGCTGAGAGCCGATCCAATCTTTGATTGTTTCTTCATGTATTTATTAGAATTTGCAACAAGAGCAAGAGGAGACTTTGAAGCAGCTCTAGCATGCATCTTGTTTAGACATTGGCTATTCCTTCAATATGCTTTGTAATTCTAGGTTTCTGAGCTGCAGAGTTCTCAATTCATGTGATCTCATCTCAGCTTTTCCTTTGGAGTTCTAGGACTGAAGATTTCAGCCATGCACTACTACATTAAATCTTTTGTAAGATACTTGTCTTTTATCAATCATGGTGATTTTTGAAAAAAAAAACGCCACGATTAATGCCCGATTAACATGCGACGGCTTTTTTTTCATTAACCGTAGCGATTTTAGAAACTCCACGATAAATACGGCCTAGATACCTAGCAAATCCTAGCTAGAAGAGACCACATCGACCCAACATTGCGGTTTTGTGTATATAATGCAGCATTAGTGTTTCCACCCCACTTCACACTCCCCCACCCAGCCGCACCTCCCTTAGCTCTCCATCGGCCCAATCTCTCTCCCTCCCCTCCCTTTCCCTCCCCCGATCGCCTCCTCCTCCTCCCTCACGTTGCTTTCTCACTCCCCCCACCCGAGCTCGTGGATTTGGAGGTGCGCAAATGGGCGCAGGTTGCTCCCGGCGACGGTTTGCCCTCGTGTGGAGGCACTAAACTTGTTCCTCCCCTGTTCCGGATACGGTCCAGCACAACTATCCCCCCCGGCGGCCTTCCTCTCCATCCTCCAAATCTAACGGCGGCGGGGGGGGGGGTGGGTCGGCAGATCGGCCTCGCGCCAACGGATCCAACGACGGTGGCCCATGTGGTGGCGGCCGGATCCGCCGAGGTCGAGGTGTTGGCGGCGGCACACAGGCTCGGCGGGGGCCTAGATCTGGGCCCGTTAGGGTCCGGATCTGGGCTTATTTGTTTTTTAATTAACCGTAGCGGTTTTAGAAACCGTCATGGTAAATCTCCCATTAACCGTGACCTTTGCTCGTGGAGGTTTCAAAAAAAAAAAAAAGCACAACCATTTTTTTTTAGTAGTGATGGCATGGCAGCCGTGTAGGAGATGATTTTGCAGATTGACTTGCTTTTTTTTCAGATATACATTTGGTCCTGTAGGCCCTGTATTTTTTTGTTTTTTTTTAGATGTTGTAGACTTTGATGCTATGACTAAGAGCATAGTAGTTCAGGATGAGAGACAATGAGCCACTAGAGATCAACTAGAAGAGATGGTGGTTTTGATGTCACTGATGAGATCGATACCCTTGATCCTTTGCTTTTTTAATTAAGGAGTTATTATTTCTGAAGGAATAATAACCTGTGATTGGTTATGAATGTATCTGTACTATGGGTTAGACATGTGGCCCCACATCACATCCCAACATAAAAGATGCTAACTTGCGTGTTTTTCATGATAACTCATGAACCGTGAAAATAATGTAAAAAAAATCCATCACATATTTCTAACGAAACATAGTGTATTTTGCGTAATTTAATTTTATTTTTAGCCAACATAGTCATCACTAGAAAAAATTGTGAAATAAATAAGAAAAATGAACACACAAACTAGAGATTCTCGTTTCCATCACATTCAATTCATTCAAGCCAACCAGCATTCCGCCGCAAACGAGGGACGACTCGACTGTTTGCAAGCTTAATACGACTTCCGAGAGTATTAAGCAACTGCGCTGCGCACTCCACTTGTGTTAGCACGAAAACCCCAACAGCTCCCCAACCAAACCCCAATCCCAATGCCCGTCGGCCGCTCGCCGGCGGCGCGCCGGAGCGGGCGGAGAGGCCCGGCGCCGACGCCCTCCTCCTCGCGCGCCCCTGGCCAGGAGCAGCCCCCGCTGCCTCCCGGCAAACAGATCGAGGTCCGCATCGACGAGGACGGCTTCTACGGCTCCTGGTTCGAGGCCATCGTCGTCGGTTCCAAGCCCGCCAACGGCCCCCGCCGCCCGGCGCTCTACACCGTCAAGTACACTCACCTCGCCACCCACGACGGCCGCCCCGATCCAGTCGCCGCCTCCCACGTCCGCCCGCGCCCGCCGGCTCCAGGACCGGCGCCGCCGGGATTCCGCATCCACGACGTCGTCGAGGCGTTCGATGGCGGCGGCTGGTGGTCCGGCATCGTCGTCGCCCCCGACCCCGCTGACCACGCAGCAGACCCCGCCACCGTCACCGTCGCGTTCCCCATCACCCGCGAGGTCATGCCGTTCGCCGCTCACCACGTCCGCCGCCGCCGCGACTACGTCGGCGGCGGCCAGTGGGTCCCGTCGCGGTCCGTGGTCGCTCTCCAGCCGAAGCGCGGCGCGAGGGTTTACAAGGCCGGGGAGAAGGTCGAGGTGCTCAGGCAACGGGAGGCCTACGGCGAGTCCTGGTTCCCCGCCACGGTGGCCAAGGCCGTCGACAGGCTCAGCTACATCGTGGAGTACTACCTGGATGATAAGCAGGAGAACGGTGGCGGAGGGAAGGCGACGGAGTACCTGCATTTCTGGTACATCAGGCCGGCTGAGTATCATCGTCTGAGGGAGAGCAAAGTCCGGCTTGGGCCTGGCACTGCCGTCGAGGTGCACTGTGGTGGGGCTTGGTCAGAGGGAGTGGTGCGCAGGGTTGTCAAGGAGGCCTGTGAGTATGAGGTTAGTGTCAATGGCGAGGTGGTGGAGACTAAGGCAGTGGATCAGCTGAGGCCCCTGTGCATATGGGTCGACAAGCATTGGACGATACCAACTGATGTTAAGGTAAAGCAATGAATCCGTTCAGTAGCTGTGCCTCGCTTTGCAATTCACATTTTTTTTATTGCTAGTAGTCATTCTGTAAGAGTTACTGCTAAGGCAATTCTACTTGTATGTATATGCACTTGGATGGCTATGGTACAATGCATTGGTTCCTCGGAAAATTTCAACTTTTCATCCTGTTCTGAACTGAATTTGCATGATTCATTCTTGGCATTTCTTTAATTTTGCAGGGACAGCATAACTCGAGACGGCAGTACGCATCCCGAAAATGTTCAGTCTCACAAGCTGATGCTGCATCTAGTGATGATGAAGGCTTACAACGTGCTGAGACCGATGCTACTCTATCTGGATCGTTCAAGTCTCTGGCAATCAATCATTGTCTGAATTCATGTTCTCTGCTACCTGAAAAGGATGGTCTTTCTGTGTTTCCACACAGGACATTGAATACCTGTTCAGTGTCGAAGGATGGGCTTCTTTGTAGTTCCTCAGGACATTCACCACCTCAAGATGAATTGATGCCGAATGCTACTGGCGAAACAGAATTTAGTCAAGATGTTGAGATGGTGCTTTCCGATGGTCAGCATGAGACACTTGTCAGCGGAAGAAATGTTAATGAGACCTGTGATATGCTGTCCACTCCAGAAGTAAGGACACATAACATCGCTTCATCTCTCATAAACCAGCAGACACAGGAAGGACCATTCTTTGTCAGGACACTCGGTGTGAAGAAAGGCATTTCCAAGAACAGAAGGGGGGTAACACACTCTAAAGCACATCAGGGAGGAAACGATGCCCATGAGCATGTAAGTTCCCTTCATGTTATGCCATATTAAAGTAGCATTACATGCAGCCTATTTATTGGTGGTTGCCCTTGTCAATATTTTTTTCAGGTGCAAATTCGGTTGAAGGGAAACAGGAATTTCTCTAGCAAGCAGTTTTTATTTGCTTCGAGTGCCTCTCCAGAATGTCAAACAACTTCAGCTCAGACTCTACAGGTAGAGTCTTTTGATTGAAAACTTCTTGTGACAGTTTAACCTCTCCTCCCTACATTTATTTTTAATGCGGATGTACTGCTTGCCAATCTATGTGAAGGTCACAGGAGGGACAAATAGCAGTTCAGATTCTGAAGGTGTCAACTTTAACCAATGTAAATAGTTCCTCTTCCATTGATTCATTTGTGATTATTTATTAGATTTGACAATTGTTGTCCAATCTGCAGTGGCTAGAAACAAAGGTGCTGGTCTGTTGGACAAAAAACTTGCTGCTACAATCAACAAGATCTGTGAAGGGAACAAAAATCCAGATGTGTGCACAAACAAGGTCACAGGAGGGACAAATAGCAGTTCAGATGCTGAAGGTGTCAACTTTAACCAATGTAAATAGTACCTCTTCCATTGATTCATTTGTGATTATTTATTAGATTTGACAATTGTTGTACAATCTGCAGTGGCTAGAAACGAAGGTGCTGGTCTGTTGGACAAAGAACTTGCTGCTACAATCAACAAGATCTGTGAAGGGAACAAAAATCCAGATGTGTGCACAAACAACGCTGATACCCAAGTGATAAAAAGCAACCATCTTACTGATACACCTCTCCAGACTCATGATCGACTAGTTCCACAAGATGGGAACCAAGGGGATGAGGGATTGATCCTACAAAGTTTGCAGAATGCTGGGAGCTCAGTGGTTACCTCTGGCCGCATCTTATTGAGTAACTTTTCCTCCTCTGAGAGCTCAATGTCTTCAGACTTGGCTTTCTCTCAAATGTCTGGTCACCAGGTTCCATTTGACAAGAGATCACCTGCATGGGATCTAATGGATAAGATGGCTGTGTTTAAGGAGATACCACAGCAACCACATTTCCATCCACTTAGGCAAGTTTTGCCTGCATTGCGTGAAGGAATGGCTTTAGGCCTAATGGCGACGTTTACGACCTCAGTGGAAGATATAAGAAAATCAAGCATATCAGATAGCACTGCCTCTTTTGAAGAGAAGATTGCTACGCTTCGCTATTTGGAGAAAAATGGATTCAGTGTTCAGTTTTTGCGGTGTAAATTGAATAAGTTGCTCAAAATCAAGTCTTCTCATAGCGCATTCATTGCAGACAAAGAACAGCTGAAAGCACAGTTGCTGGAGAAGACGACTTCCTTGTCCCAAATTGATGAGCGACTTGAGAAAAAGGAGCAAACTATAGCTGAGCTTGAGGAGGAGCTTGGGCGCACTCGCCGGGAAGCCCTGAAGATTAAGGAGGAGAAAGAACGTGAAGACGGAGAGCTCTCAACGCTGAAAGCAGCTGAACGCAGCATTGAGGAAACATGTGGTGTTGCTGAAGTGCAGTTTCAGACTGTCTTGGCTGAGCTACCTGACATGAAGCTAATTTAATATGTGACCATTGAAATGGTTTTCACATATTTATCCTACATGGTTTCCTGTTAACTAAGGTGTAATCTAGGGCTCTAAGTTATCTAGCTGGTGTCATTGTGGTTTTGGATAAACTTTATCCTAGTGTCATATTTTATCTTTATGTGTGTCTGTTAGATGCACATGATAACTGTGACTTCTGGAGAACGGAACTGGAGCTTGATGAATTCAGTTACTGTAGAATGCTTGTATCGTCTTTATTATTGTCTTATCTCATATGCTAATTCTGCGCATAATATTTGGTGGTTGATTGCTGTGCTGATGATATTTGGTCTTCACTTAGGTACTGACAAATGCCTTGAACAGATCTGGTTTGCCTTTTCTTGGGGTTTCTCCTTGAATTCAGTGATCACAAATTAAGCCTGTAGCTTGTGATCAACATATACCATGATAAGGAGCTTGTTATTGCAACTCTTGGTTTAAATTTGTTTATTTGATGAACTAGCAGCAGTCAAGTACATTGAAACTATTTTGTCTTCATCAATTATTTTTCCTGTTCTCTAAATCTTGCTAGCAAAATTAGCCAGCAGCCCAACACTTCTCGTGTCCTAAGGTTTTATCATGCAAATTTAATTTTCCATGCTGTGATGTATAACCTGGCCTATGTGGCCAAAGAAACATTTGTTTCCATGTCCATGCAACACACATTTGGTCTGGCAATGTATGGTTATTGGTGTCAGTATGTCACTTGTCTTAAATTTTCTGATCCCAATTTTGTCCCTGATGAAAGTGTTTATTCGATGTTAGTCTTCGGAATCCGTACAATATTGGATATCTATTGTCTATCTTGTAACTTAGATTTTTTTTTATTCTTAAAGGTTAATCTGTTTGGGGATGGATACATGCCTTTCAGGTGGGAATCTATAACTTTATTCTTAAACCAAGTGAAGTTATGATGCTATCGAGTAAAAGCAACAAATTATTTCTGAAAGTAAAACTTGTCCTGCAGTACCACTTAGGTGGATTGTTCATTCTTTTGTATATTTACAGGGCCCTTTCTCCTTTGGTTCATTCCCTCTATGGTCCCAAGTGTGCCCTATGATCCAAACCATGCTTAATATTTTATACAGCACACTCCACCAAGATCATCAGCTAAGCAACATGTCATTCTTATGACCTTCTGTTGTGTTTGTTTACTTCAAATCTCCTAAAATTTTTGCTGATTGATTTAAATTGTTGCTTGTAAACCTTGTTAGTTTTGGAGCTGGAGCCTAAATTACAGGGCCTATAGCTCATGATTCCTTCTTGCAGGTTTCAGAGAATATTTCTGAGTTAGTGCATGCACTGCAAAATGACATCTTTGTCCATGGAGAATAGGTTTCTTAAGAAAAACTACTCTGAATGATGAGTTCATAAAAATCTCAAAGGTATAACTACATTCTCTTAGATATGCTGTATTTTATTTTCAGTGTTCATGAGGGACAAAACAGTTTCAGCGAGGAGTGTCACATATTCAATAAAGGGAGTCCACACGCTGCTTCTGCAAAAAAGTGAGTGAAGTTGCTTCAATGTAGTTATGTGCTATGCATACACTTTTTACACTTAGCATCTATGGCGTTAGACTGATGTTGCCAATTGCCAATAGATGGTTACTGTCTACCATCCGAGGAGCTGCTTGAAAATATGAAGACTTCCTCCCTGACATGTCGAATTATTTGTAGTTTATATTGTAAAGGAATAATTGGATCTTTATCATTTTGCAGAACCTTCACACTTATATGTCATTTTTAAGGATAGATATATCTTTGTTGTCTGAGATTCATTGCTTAAACTGTGTCTTTTGTGAAGAATATGTGTTTCAAATTAACTATAGATTATTTGTCTACAGTTAATTAATTTGTATCGTTTTTGTTCCATTCTGCAGTTTGATTTTAGAAGTGTGTGTAACTATATATTATTTGTCTACAGCCAATTAATTTGTATCTTTCTTGTTTCATTCTGCAGTGCGTGGCGATAGAGAAGTGCAAAGGACAATGTTGGAAATGCTGAACCAGCTTGATGGGTTTAACAGTGATGAGAGGAAAAAGGGGAGATTCGATTCTGGCCCGCGGCCTCGCGTCGTCCTCGCGCGGGCGGCTCGGGCGAAACCCTAGCCGCCCGCCGCCACCCACTCTCCGCTGCCCTCCGGCCTCGCCGCCCCTGAGCGCGCGGCCCGGAAGCCGGCGCCGCGTGTGAGGAAGGCGGTGGCGGGCGAACATTCGCGGACCAGGCTCTTCCCCGGCGCGACGGAGGAAGCTCCTCCAGCTACGCTCGGCGGCGGCCGAGTCCGCGCGGCGCGGCGGCGACTTCTCAAGTCCGGATCCGGCCTCCTCATTCCGGATCCGCCCGCCTCCTCCTTCCTCCCGGCGTTCTTCGTCATCTCCGGCGGCGGTGGTCTCTGTTCCGCCGCCGCCCCTCCTCTTCTTCCTCGGCATGGGCTTCCTCGGGTGGCTGCGGGCGGCGGGGCCCCGGGTCCCAGCCCGACTCCCCTTGGCGGGCGACCCCCCGCCGTCGGTTTCCTTGGGGCACACTCGGTGTGCCCCGGGGACCTCAACCCGGCGTCTTTGAAGCCCGGCCCGGACGACGGCAGCGAAGACGGTGCGGGCAGCGATTTGGCCGCGGGCAAGCCGGCGGCGGGGGCAGCGGCCCGGTCGTCTCCAGGGGCTCGAAGCGCGTCGTTTGGCGCGGGCTTGCCGGGCGGTGGGGCGACGCGTTCTTCTACCCTCTCATCCTCGGCTCCACCGGCGTCCCCCAACGCCGGCAAGGTCTGTCCTTTTGGCCTCTAAATTGACGAACTTAGGCTCTTGAGTTTGGGAACCTCGGCGAAAAGCCGTGCAAGGCTCAGTTCTTGCGATTGGCGACGACGCCATTGGCGCCCGTTCACCTCCTTGGGGGCGTTGATTCTTTCCAACTCTACGACCGAAGTGTTGTCGATCTCCTCTGGCGAAAGCCTAGCTCTAGTTTTCTAGAGCCGGTGGCGGCGACGTCTTCGACGCCGTGACCCTCTTGAGGGCGCCAGCCGTGGATGAGTAGAGTCCAGCTCGTGTCGTGGTCTTGTGTTCCTCCCGTGTGCTCTCTCCCCGTGTTGTTGTCGCCCCTCTTGGCCTCGGTTGCTTGGCGTCGCCGACGTCGACGAGTGCCCTCTGTTGGCGCCTCTGCTCCGTCGACGGTCTCCCCGGGTGGTGCGTAATATCAAATGCCGGGTGGTGTTTCCACCGCTGCCGCCATCCCCCACGGATTCCTCCCCGTGGCTGGCGTTGGGTGGTGGTACGTGGGCCCGGATGTCTTTGGAGGATGTCGCCACCGGTTTGATGGGAGGTCGTTGTGTCCGCTGATCCCTCGCTTGCCCGGATCCGTCACTCTTAGTCCCCTTTCCACCCCCCGTGGAGCGGCGTAGCTACGAGGAGTGGTGGAGGGCCCTACGGCGATGGTGAATGCGGCGAGTATGCTGCTCGGCGGGTGCACGTGATCGCCGCTTCGGTGGGCGTCTTGCGGCCTGGTCTAGAGTTCTCTCGTTTGGGCTATGTTCTCTCTTTCTTTTGTTGTAATCGTGGTTAGCCACCTCTCTCTCCAATGCTTTGGAGAGCTTGTTGTTGTTTTTGTTGTTTCTTTTGTGGTTTAGCCACACCCTTGCCTCAAGATGCAGGCCGTTGTACGGTTTTAGTCCGGTTTTCCACAATTAACTGGATAGGGTTTGGCCTCGTTTTCCTCAAAAACGAGGTTATCAGCCATTTTGGGGCACTTGAATATATTCAGGTGGGGGCGCCTCCCCCCCGGTGAAAATTCAAAAAAAAAAAAAAAAATGAGAGGAAAAAAGGTCAGCATTGGAGCTTCAACATAATAGTTATTCTTAGGTGACTTCTCCTTGCAAGTATTTCCTACTATTCCCATGTTTTGCCTGGTATAGTAATAATATTCAGAATTGTTTCAGAGACATCAAAGAGACAAGTAGCTGATGTAAATGCATGTACATGTTCGGCCCTTATAACTTGATTCAGACAATGCTTGTATTATCTGTACTGAACTACAAATATTTTTCTGTTCCTGCATTCATAATCAGTGCACCCTCACCATGCATCTGCCATCTCTGTGAGAGATAGGATCTATGGAGGCTCTAAGAAATAGTACCACATGTTTTATTTTGGACATATGGAGGTACAGAACTTCTAATCATACAAGTTGGGCTCAATTAAAAGTTTATTTTCAAGTTGCAGAGTTTTTTGTTTATCATGGCTGGAAATAGTTTCTAGACAACTGCTGGTCATTTGATGGTTCTAACTTAATAACAATTATCTTTTGCATGACTATTTGTTTATTGAAAATAGGAGCTACTTAAAGGTTATGATGATGTCATGTTGCTGAAAACAGATGGAGCTGTCAGTGGAAATTGTATGGTTCTTACCAGAAATTGCTGTTTTAGGCTTGGTCTATCTGTGTTGATTAGTGACCTGCAGTGTGCAATATTTCAATTTGACCTTCAGTTCATCACATTAAGGATAAATGAACTTTCTTATGCTTTCTTATCTAGCACTTTAGCTACTGAATATGTCTAGAAAGGAAAACACATTCAGAACAAGTCCCATGTATGTTCTTGACCAAACTGTCAACCAAAGCTTACAATTTCAAAGCAAACCTTAACAGAGCAAATGAAGTGATAAACCTAAATAAATGTTGAGACCTGAGACCGGCCTCCCCCGCGCACACATCTATCAATCAGCAGCGTTGCTAATTCGGCCACGTCAGCGCCTGGAACCATTCGAATTCGGCCAACATGTGGTTTAGTTCGTCCTCGGCTGCTGCTGCGGCCACGTCATCGCCTGGAACGCCACCGTCTTGTTCCGGCTGCATCGTCGTCATCTCCGGCGGCCCTCTGCCGTCGCCGCCTGGAGGGAAGTTGTTGACAGGTTGATCACGGCCGTCATCACCTGCCGGAGCATCAGCAGCACACACGACGCCGACACTGTCATGGGCTTGTTCGTCCTCAGCTGCGGCCACGTCGTCGTCGTTGCCAGCCTGAATGCCGCCGTGCTGTTCCGGCTGCTGCATCATCATCGTCTCCGGCTCGGCTGCCACCGGACGGACATGGCCAGCGGGTGCGGCAACGGCGGCACCACCCTGGTTGTGGATGCCATCACCTGCAGGGAAGTTGACAGGTTGTTGATCGCGGCCATCACCAGCATGTAGAGCATGAGCAGCAGACACGACGGCGCCGACGAACACCGGCCTCATGAACTTGGCGCGCTCGTTGTTGAGGGCGCTGTGCCACAGCTTGGTCTCCGAGACGGACAGCTTGCCGAAGGTCTGCACCGCGGCGGCGATGCCGGCGAAGTCCGGCGCGAGGTGCTTGACGATGGCGACCAGCACGGCCACCTTCTGCGGCTTCCTGAGGCTGTAACTCGACGCGAACGGCACCGGCGCCGGCGCGTGCGTCAGCGCCCCCGCCGCCGCCGCGTCCAGGTTGTCGAGCAGCTCGTGTTTCCACCAGTGCTCCGACCCCGTCGGCCACCACGGCGGCGGTGGAAGGCCGGCCTTGCTCTGGTGCTGCCACAGCGGCGGGTGGCACCTCGGCATCAGCGCCGAGAGCATCCGCCCCAGGGCGCCGTTCTCGATCTTGTCTCAGTGCCACCGCCAGCGGGATCCCCACGGCCGGCGCCGGCAGCAGCCCAATGGCGCCGGCGCGGCACGGGGCGTGGTAGCCGACGAAATGGAGCGGCAAGGGCACCTGCTGGCCTCCTGCTTGCGCGAACACCAGGGGCGGCATGACGCCAGAGCCAGTGGCGGCCGCCAGCAGTGCGGCGGCGTTGCTTGCGGCTGCGCCTGCCGGCGGCGGCTGCTGCTGGCCAGGTGCGGGCGCGATCACAACGGGCGCGGCGACGGCGTGCCCATTGTCGCCGCCAGCCGTGGCCGTTGCTGGCATTGACGACGATAACGTTAACGCCGCTGCTCTGCTCGCCGCGCCCAGCGTGGCTGCAGTGCTCCAGAGCGGGTGCGGCGCCGTTGACGCCGGCCATAGGGAACGGGATCGTCGCCGCCGTCGCCACATTGTTGCTGGCTCCGCGGTGGACGCCGGGGACGGCGGTGCCACTGCCGCTGCCAGTGCCACGGGGGGTGCGGCCGGAGGTTGATGTGCTGGAAAGGACGCGGCTTCTTGGCTTTCTCGGCCCTTGGAGCACGCTGCTTGCGCTTCTCCTGCTTCGCCGGTTTCTTGCTGGCGCTGGATGACGACGACGCCCCAAGGTTGCTGGTGGACTTGCCGGTGGCCATTGCTTCCTGCATAAAAAAATCACTCTGCATAAAACAAACAGAGGGGTAGGATGAGCATGGCTGACAGAAGATGACCCACTTGTCAGTGAGACAAGGGTGACTCACATGTCACCTGCCAAGGTGGAAAATATAATGTACAACGGGTTAATAAGCCACAAGGCCACGAATCAATGAGAGAAGCGTAAAAATTCTTAATGCTAATAACAAGCCACAAGGCACTATCTTTGAACAAAGCAGAGCATAAATAATCCTAATTTATATCATACAACAATAATACCTGAGAAAAACACAATGGAAGTCCATATCAGATGGTATGCACTAAACCAAGTGAGTAATTGAATACATCATCATAAAAGCAATTGCTATATTCTACCATTCATCATTGATAAAACTAGAGAGAAGATTTAGATGTATACTACCAATATATAAACTCGTTTGTCCAATGTGAAACCTCTAAAAAAAGAACATGCCAATCTATGCGAGGGGTTGAGATCTAAGGGGTTAACCATTTATTAAAGATGAAAATCTATCTAGAGAGAGAAAACTAAAGCCAAAAACTCTAACGTTAGAGAGATGCGCTTATAATGCTAAAGAGAATACACGGATTTGGTTGAGGGCCCTAATGTCAAGTTCTGAATAGAAGGATCCAAAGGAACAAAGGGGGGCACAACACACATGGGACGAGCATAGAAAACTTGTGGGACAGCCTCAATATCTCTCAACCAGTGGTTGTCCTAAATTGTGTTGACACATCCGAATATCCAAAAGCTTATATTTTGTTAGAGAAGAGAATACCTCTTCCCTTAACCCTCTTGTTGAGTCACTTGTCGAGTTAGGTGCCTTATAGATCCAAAACATCCACACTCAACCATCAATATAGCACTTTATCCAACATGACCACCTAAATAAGTTTATTGATGCCTAGTAAAAGTTCCATGACCTATGCAAAATAGCTTATGAACTACTTTTCTTCGAAATCAACTTATCATAAGACTATATACCAATATTCAAACAGGGCTTCTTCTGAAGTCCTAAATATGGAACTAAAACTACATGTGTGTTGAAGATGTATGCAAAACTCTTCCAAGATTGACCCAAAATCAAACAACAACATCAAGAACTCAACGAGGAAAATAAATCTAACTATACTAACCAAAAGCATACATCACAAAGATAAAAACATGTTCACTCACTTGTCTACGCAACTCATTTCTAATCACACGCATTTCAAATTCTATAAGTCAAGCAACACAAGCTAATATGAAAAACCATTGCATTTGTAAAAGAAGCATACCTTTCAAACAGACCAAGCAAGATATTCTCTCCACGCTGTAGACCTTACAGAAACTAAGCTTTGGTTGAGAATGAGATGTCCCAATATGGCTATATATAGGAAATATGGTGTAGTATACATCGGAAATAGAAACCTTTGATGGAAGGTATTTAATAGAGATTTTCTGCGATTTGGTAAGATCTCTCAATATGGTATCTCCTGCCACCGATGACCATATGGTACACACTATGATGGTTGGCAAATCAAATGATTACCGATACAGTACATCTGCTGCAACGGTAATATTTTCCACATGGTTATTCAAGGATAAGGGAATTGTCATGGGTTCACAACCGAGGCAAGCATTGGGTTTATTCGTCGGAGGTTAATGTGTGGGTCTCCGTTGGCTCAGACACTAAAAACACACACAGGACATGATTGATTTATTCTGTTTTTGGGCTTCTAAGCCCTATATCTAGCAATATGGTGTTTGTGTTAGGAATGTCCAATTAGGGAAATAGAATAGTGAAATCGAGAGAGAGAGAGAGAGAGAGAGAGAGAGAGAAAATTTGGTAGGGGGTTGCATGGTTCTATCAAATGGTTCTTGGCTATCAAGTTCAATTGAGCGGTGAAGGACCCCATTCCCTTTCTAAGGATCTCATGCCTCCCCTTATATCCTTTTTCTGTGAAAAAGGTCGTAAGTGCAATCAAACTCTAAGTGGGTTTTGGCGTTGATGACCACCGAATTAGGGGACTAATGAGATTTACGAAGATGACATGCGGGGAATAAAATATGGAGTTGATGTACAGGTCCAAAGGCACCAAATAAGCTAAGATGGTGGTGTTTCCGGATCAAGGCGTTTAAATTATTTCATATTTTGAATCTTGAGTTTAGGAAATGCCGTACTATTAAGAGGGATCCTAGGATTCTCGGGTACTGTGGACCAAGTGCACTAAACATCAAATCGGACACAAAACACAACTCCAAACCCGACCAGCCGGCTTCTACACATGCTTTTCATCTTTTCTTTGTCGGGTTGGCGCGGCGTGGTGCCGCAAGGTCGATCTTGGCAAGGTGCCACACTTAAATCCTACCGTTGGGGACGTGGGGTATAAATACCCATTCTACCCCTCCCACAACGGCCACCGCTCACTCTTCTTCCTCTCGGCGTAACAGCCGGGAACACCTCTTGCTCTCTCTCTCACTCCTCCATTGAAGCACCTTGAGCTCCCCACTCAATCTCTCACTTCCCACCAGGGATTTTTGAGGGAAACGGCTGCTGCAAACTTCGATTGGAGGCCGGATCTACTACTTCCCCACTCAAAAGAGCATTTGGTTCACGTTTGGCCGGAACCCTAGGGTTCTTTACTCTTGGAGCTTGCTCCTAGACGGCTAGGCGTCGCCCTTGAGCTTGCCCCCTTCGTGTGGCAGCCTTGGGAGGTTTGTAACCTCACACAAACAACAATACATTACCCCACATCTCTAGGGTTAACTCCCTAGACTTGTGAACGAGGGAAAAAGCAAGCCGGTGGGCAAGCTAAGCCTTGTGTGGCAACCTCAACAACGTGGACGTAACCCAGCCTGTGTGGCGCGGTGAACCACGTGTCAAATCCTTGTGTCACTTGTGCTCTTTACTTTATTGCATATTTATCTTGTGAGCTAGGGTTTCGTCCCGATCTATCTTATTGTAGGGTTTCTGTCACTTCTGGGTATATCTCTGTGAAGTATTTGTATGCAGGAATAAGGGTGAATCACAAGCATCACATACATAGCCCTCAGATTCACCTCAGAGCCATCTCTGTCAGGTGACTCGCGGTAGTGCCGCTTGAGGTCGCGGCAGTGCCGCGCCTGGACTTCCAGAAAGTCTTCAGTTCTCGGTTTCGGTCATCCTCGTCTCTACGTCATCGGTTTCACGCGGCGATGCCGTGCCTATACGTGGCGGTGCGCGCCCTCTGCATCGACAGGCGTGTTCAAGTTTTAACAGGTCAATTTTAGGAGGTAAGCCTATTCACCCCTCTAGGCTTCCATCGGATCCTACAAGTGGTATCGAGCAAGGATACTTCGTATACGCTTCACCACGTGAAGTATGGAGGCACCGGAGGGATCGAACAAATGAGGCAAGACCACCGTCCCGTGGAGGAGGTGGAAGCTA